>CM067372.1:114451672-114526672 GCA_034401795.1 Chaetoderma sp. LZ-2023a
CATTATGGGAGATTTTGTTTTCTCTTCGATAACTTCTATGTGGAACATCATAATGAAACTTTACACGTATCCTAATTAGGGAGCTTTATGTTTTGGGTCAATTCATCGATTCATTTGCCAATATGTTTACCCATTCATCTTGCCGGAGATATGTAAACCCTGGGTATTTTAGATCGTTGGACTAGCAAGAAGGCTAAATCTTGTTACTCTTCTGCATCTGTAGATATTGATAACACGTCGACTGAATATCTGGTAGGTCTTCAACTGTCTTGTACGTCATTCATCTAAGAAAAATCAACCCCTGCTGCCTCTCTCTAATAGAGGGATCAATTTCTAGCTATTCCCCGCCCATTTCAAGCTAAGCTCCACCCACTTTGTATGTGTGTTTGAATCGAGTTTAACGCATTCAACACTGTCTTCATAGAACCTAAATTTGAAATCCCATATGCAGGAAAGCTGTAGGCTATTTTGCAACAATGCTACATCTAAATTGACTGTGCGCTGATGGTATCGCAAACGCAGCTCCCAATATAAATTGCTCCAAAATATTCAACAGAATGTTTATTGAATTGTAAATATAATTCAAACAGTTATTGTCGGACCTTTGTTCTTTCTCGTGGACTTACGTCATTTGATTGTGACATCAGCTAAGAAGAACCATATTTTGATTATGATGGCAGATACATGAGTGTAAGAGGGGATCCTTCCAGTTCATACTTAGATCATTGATGTACAATTGACATAGGTGGGTCAATATGCATGGATGTCATCCATGCTGCTACCGGTACCTCTCCGCAAGAGCAATCATGGATTGTAAACTCGTGCACCTCCATTTACTGGATTCTTTTGATCTATTGGCTATGAACTGGATTAGATCAATTTCTAGATCTATGATATCTAGGAAACTATTTGTCTGAGCTGGCTCCAATATTTACACAAGAAAGGGTATGACCGTACAATGGAGGATTTCAATTTATGCATCAATTATATGACACCATAATCGTCACAATCAATTACGTCATGAATGGCATAACTAAGTTTGTCACGAACGTTGATGACGGACTAAGCGTTGTTGCACGAATTGTATGTCTTTACTATTTAATACACATTTAATACACATTCTGGTGAATATTTCGAAACTAAGTCGACTGGACGCTGATGCCATATGTAGTAACAGTACCCAGTAAAATTAGTTAAAAAAAATTCAACACCTTACCTGTATAGTTTTCTGGAAATTAAGAGTCAGAGAGTGCAAGGATTGATCGATCACAATGCGGGTATTGTGTGGGTGGAACTTAGCTAGAGATCGGCGGGTCATAATTAAAACTGGATTCCTACATTGGATTCCACAACTTTGTTCATGATCAGAAAAGAAAAAAACAATCCGCATAACAAAAGTCTGTACAATGTGACAAATCCCGGGAGGACGAGTGTGTGATCTTTGATTGCTCTTCTATACGCTAGTGATTTAGATGGCTAGACTGCTCTCACTGACACCTGTCATCTTACAGATTTTCCATTGTTTTGTCCAGACGATCGTGACGACGTGGTTATTGGAGATTACAAATATAAGTATTACAACAATGACATCAAAATGAAAGCACGATAATTTGGTCGTACACTATAGAATGTTTACATTCCATACCGAGTATTCCTTTTTATGTGTTGCGGTTCGGGTGAATAGCATACATGTTGTTGGTTTTTATGTAGTCAACAATGAATAACAAGACTCGTATTGACTATTAGTACGAGTTCTGTTTTATGTGAATATGAGTCTGGAAGTTTGCTAAATCTCTGTGGTCTAAAATGGTGATTGATAATCTTGTTCACTGGACATATTATTTGGTAGTATTATTAACTAGTTGTTGTTATTCTTAAGGCTATCTGTTCTTTGTAGATCTTTGCTAGATTTGCCATGACCATGGTCAGCTGCTGCTTCCACTTATAGTTTTCATTGATTTTAGTTATATGTCGGATATCATTTAATCCCACTACGCAGTCTGCTACATTTATCATTCAGTAGATTTTAATACGAAATTATATAAACAACGATTTCACATATGAAACTTCATCAATACTATTCCCCAATAGACCAAACACAAAGGTAGAGACATAACATCCATAACCAAATTACGACCCCAGTACAAAAAATGTATGGGCCTAAAAGTACGAATTGATGGATCCAATCCTTCACTTAAGGTCATAACAAAATATACCACATGTATGCTGACGTCACAATTATAGTGACGTTTTATAACTCCATCATGTATGTATGTCTTTGATGAATTTACAATATTAAATTGAATTAGTTTCAAAATATTCAACAGACTGGTTATTAAAACCAGTCTGTTGAATATTTTGAAACTAATTTGACAGGAAGCCATAGGCAGCAACATCCCTCCATCAATGACTTTCAACATGTTCAACCGCTTACCTGTCTAGTTATCTTGAGTGTGGGACTGGGAAATTTAAGGTTCAATGTATAGATCGGTCCCAACATGCGCAAAACGCTGGTGGAGCTTAATTAGAAATTGGCTGGGCCTAGCTATAAATGGATTCGTCTTTTGCATATTATGTACCTTTACAAATGCATATAATAAGGAATGTATTGGCATATCAATCATCCACGACAATCGGAATGGCGAGCTGAGAGGAATGGCATGATCACGCTGATCCATCAAGCGAGCAATTCTGTCTTTATTTATTCATTTGATGTGCGAGCATTCTGAATAGCATTCACTTTCTCAGAGAAGTTGTTATAACTTTGGTCGTTTGAATATAGAATTGGGATTCTTCCATCAGTATGTGGATAGAAGATGTGACTAAAGAGATTTAAAAAATAGACGCTTTACCACCTCAATTGTTATTGTTATTCTTGGATATGATAACTTCTATGTGCATGTAACTTCATAACAATACACGTTTGTCTTCTTCTTGAGATGTGATTAAATGAAAAAAGAAAAATTGGATGATGCAGGTTCCAGTTGTATCGATGATGATGATTGCCAATTGTAAGCACTCTCCTAAACCATATTCAAGCCACAGTTGCCTCTCCCAACATATTTAGGGTGAGATTAGCTGTGGATTACTTTTTATCATTGTTGTTGTTGTTGTTGTTGTTGTTGTTGTTGTTGTTGTTGTTGCTGTTGTTGTCATTGTCGTAGTTATTGCTGACGCTACTGCCACTGCCACTGCTGCTATCGCCTACATGGCTCTACCCGTAAGCCTAATCTCATGCATCGTACTAATAACATACGCCCATTCACATAGCTACGCTGTATGTGGCCGTACTTTCAGACCTCTGATCTCTTGCTATGTGAAGTAACGTTACACTACCGGCTGCCGTCCTCCAATCAGGTCATCATTTATTTCTTATAGAGCAATTTCATTGGTGGTGACCCCGTGCTCGTTTATATTTAGGACGTTTCGTTAACTTAGCGCAGATATCCTACAAGCACGCATCGTACTAACATATGCCCACTCACATAGCTACACTGTATGTACTCGATACGGGAGCGGAGTGGGAGTGAGAGGTTCGTGCAAAAGGACGGTGACAAGCACGCTACTCGATACGGTAGCAGAGCGGGAGGGCGAGACCCAGGACGATGGATCTCCTGAGGGTAAGCCAAAGAAATTAATGTTCCCCCATTAGGTTGCGAATTACTAGCAAATGAGAATCAAACCGAACTGTCGCTGATAAAAACATATAAAGACGATGATTGATGGCCCACTTTGCAGATACCAACATAAACAATTGGACAATTCCTAATTTATCATGGAAGTTTTAATCATATATCAGAATAAAGTTACTAATTTACTAATATGGTAACTGTGTTGTATTAAAAAAGAAAACGGCTTTTTAAATATCTTTGGTTTGAATTACTTAACAGCATATATGATCTGGTAGCTAATAAGGACATTAATAAATACACCAGCATATTCCCACGAATTAAGCATGCATTGTACCCACGTGTGACTGTATTGATGTTAGTGTGTGGATGTTTACGCGTGTGGTTGTGTGCACTCTACCTGTACGTTTGCGTACTTACACGCGTGCTTGCGCGATCACATCAGCATTAATCCCGTCGTTTTGCATACACGATCTCAGCGATACTATAACCAATATTCAAGTAAATGAATTGCAATTTACCAATCAATATAATAGCATTCGTTCTCTAATAAAGTACAGCACCATGAATATTGGATGTAACATATTACTGTTAGTCAGGATTAAAAGATACTTCCTTAGCTCTGGTTGGTAAGTAAAGATCGCATGCTGATCGTGAAGATACGACATTAGGTATGCACTTGGAGATGTGGTCGTGAGAAATTACTTTGATGACAACAAAATAAGACAATGGTATTTAAGGAAATCACATACTTGTATCAAACCTCGATACCAACTAATGGGAGATACGCTTAAACCAGGTGTGTTGTTTGGTGAGATTTACTTACACTCATTGGTGCATCTTTTGTACCATAGGTCTATCATAGCTTACTGAAATATTTGTGCTAGGAAGTCAAATCAAAGGTAAGCAGTACCAGCGGGCTTTTAGAAAGTAGATTCTCTTACAGGTATTATAAATAATCCTAAACTCTTTGACTGCTGCAAGCCAATAGACAATATATTCAATGGGAAATAAAACTGGATCTGCTGAATATTTTGAAAACAATTCAACTGAAGATTGCTGGGGCTAAGCCCCCAACAACTTTCAGTCAAATCTTTTCAAAATATTCAGCAGATCCAGAGTTAAACCCCATAGAAAATGACACACACGCGCGCGCGCACGCGCGCGCACACGCACACGCATACGCACGTGCATGCGCACGCGCACAAACACGCGCACGTGTATACGCACACGCACATGCACGAACTCACGCATGCACGCATGCATACATATATGCACACACGTACTTACGTGTGCACGCTCACCGAAGCACCAGCATACAGTTCAATGACCATATATATATATATATATATATATATATATATATATATATATATATATATATATATATATATATATATATATATATATATATATATATATATATATATATATATATATAGCGAGAGAGAGAGAGAGAGAGAGAGAGAGAGAGAGAGAGAGAGAGAGAGAGAGAGAGAGAGATGGTCTAAACATCATTTCCTCTATGCATACAAGCAGTGCATTATGGAGGAGTTGCCAATAGGCTATAGCCCATATCAATTCTCTATTTGACTGCGGCTGTCACTAATACAAGTCAGATTGCTTGTCGTGTTGTCTGATATTCGCATTCTCTCCGTCTGCCAGTCAGTCAGATTTTTAGCATGTTGCACTCACACTTGTTCAACATTATTATGAATAGAACTGCAGCAAAGCTTATATTAAAGAACGACATTCTGAAGCACCAACATATTCACCATTTTCACGTGGTCTCTTAATATACAAGTCAGTTCTCATAGAAAATACAGCTTGGTGGCCCTAAGATGGTGGTCCTCTTCTTCTTCTTCTCAATCGCTGGTATCACACTTGGAGAGCCGTTCTCAAAATGAAATCTGTGGTTTTCTGCAGTTCTTCCACAGGCCTTTACAGCTTTTCAAGAAGAGAGGTTGACAAAGGCCAGATCTCTTCTCTCAGCAGCTGATACGTACTGCAACATTGAAGTATGTGCTCTGTGGTCAGTTCTGCTTCTCCACAAGGACAAGCAGGCGATGTCATAAGGTGGAACCGCCTGTACATGTGTTGGTTTAGTTTGTTGTGTCCAGTTCTGAGACGAAAAATGGTCACTTGCTCTACCATCGAGAGATAATGGTAGGCATCTTCTGATTGAGGTGTTCTATAGAGTGACTTGATGATAGTCTTCATCTCTGTATGTGTAACCATGTTTTCTGTCTGATTCTCTTCTGCACCCATCTTTGCCATCTTGTCTGCTTCATCATTTCCTTGGACTCCCGTGTGAGGGGATCCACTGCAGTGCTATCCGAAATCACTTGATGGTTTGTAGTGCTTCTTCAAGTTGTGGAAGCTTACCTTTGGTGATAGCCTCAAGGACGGAGCGGGCATCAGATAAAAAGACAATCTGTGCAATAGGGTCTGCTGTTCTGCTGATGGTATTAGCTGCATGAACCAGTGCTTCGACTTCAGCTCTGTAGTTTGTGCAGTGTTTGCCCGTCGGTATTACAGCTGACTCATGTTGTCCGTTTGAATACTGTATGTGCAGTCCGGCACCTCCGCTCCTGATTGCATCTTTGGCTGATCCATCTGTGTAGATCCTTATCCATGTCTCCTGAAGGCACATTTCTTCCAGCATGGCTAGGGTCAGGGCCTTCTTGCTCACATCACTGTGTTCATCTTTGGTTGTGAGATGAGGTACTGTGGTGCGAGTGGCTATGCTCTCTAGTTTGTTTTTTCCAGGGTGGAGGATCAAGGGTGTGGTTTGGTTCTTCTATTTGTGCTGGCAACATTTCTTGGTGTTTCGTTTGAAGTGCTTTTGTCTCTTTCACAAAACCTGATCTTTTAAGTCTTCCTGATGACAGCTGTGCTTGCCTGATCTTCATCGGGTGGTTGTTGAACGATTTGAACTTTGCAGCTTGGATCAGTGCTTTGCATTCCCTTCCTTTTCTAAGTGGGGGGGGGGGGATGCCTGCTGTGTGCTCCATTTTTTCTATTGGTGTTGATCTCATTCCACCAGTTAGGGTGCGCAGTGCCTGGTTTTAAAATCTGTCGAGGTTCTGTTGATGAGATTTAGCTGCTGTCATCCATGAGCTGGATCCATACTCAAGGTGTGGTCGTACGGCACCTAGGTAGATGGTCTTGACGATCCTTTCATTGGCACCCCACTTTGTTCCTGCCAGCTTCCTCATGATGTTTAGCTTTCTTCTGGCCTTTGCTCTGCATTCTGGATGTGCTCCTCCCATGTTAATCTTCTGTCATAGGTGACTCCCAGGTATGTCTGCTGGTCCTCATACTCGAATGGAGTACCGCCCGGTGTCAGATTGCCAACCTTGGTTTTGGTGGACAGTGAGAATAGCATGGCTGATGATTGTTTGGTCCTCTTAGAGTGGCTGTTTTCGCCCAGCGGGCTCAGAGAAAAACCCCATTATTTGCACAGACCCCACCCCAATAAGCACTCTCATAGAAGAATTAGCTGTATTGATAGTGTCTTGGATCGATTAAGGACCTACTTTTTTCTGGCTTCTTATACCGGAAAAGCTTGGCTTCTTTTATTAAAGGTCATGATTAATTAAATTTTCACTTAAAGAGACGTTTCCGCGAATGTATTTGAAGGTGACAAGCAAGAGGGTAAACAAGAGGTGGGGTTTGGTGAGACTGGTGGAAGCTAGCAATCACTATTCTGTCCGCCAGGCCATAGCTGTCGATCATACTTAGAGCTTGTTGCAAGAAAGCAATTATCTTCAGCGAGTGAGTGGTGCCGTGATAGCCAATCAATGCAAACAGAGGCCACTCAAGAATAGCTAAAGGCTACATTTACCATAATAGTAATCGCTAGATTCATCCAGTTCGAAAACGAGCTATTATGCCATCATGGAATTATGGTAAAATCCTGGCAACTAGCTCTTTAACGGCCATATGAATTTAGTACACAAGATGGTGCTTATTCAAGACAGGTTGCCGTATGACCAGACCAGACCACCTATTATAAGTAGGACCGAAATTCGTAGTTGGTAGTTCGAAATTCGACGGGAGCAGGGACTATAGGGTAAATATTAGATGCTGCAGATTAATCCATTGGCTGCAGGTCTAATGCGCGCAGGTGTATACATAAATAGGATGCAGGCCTACATATAAACTGAATAACTAATTACGTTCTAGCAAAAAGATGCAATCCGAATTCAAACTGAATAAAATTCTAGAAGGATGGAGATGCATGTGTATATAGATTGTGCCGATCTATAGACTGAATAACGAATTACGTTCTAGCAGTAAGATGCAATCAGAATTATGGTCTGGACTGTGACTCAAACTGAATAACGGTCTAGAAGGAAATTCACTCTTCATCTGAATTACGTTTTGGACCGTGATTCAAACTGAATTATATTCTAGCATGTGATGTCATCTGAATTACGGTTTGGACTGTGATTCAAAACTGAATTATGGCCCTAAGATTGTGGTCCTCTAAGAGCGGCAATTCGACCCGCGGTCTCAGAGAAAACCCGTTCTTTGCACACACACCACCCCAAAACACGCTCTCAAAGAAGAATTATAGCTGTATTGATAATGTCTTGGACCGATTGAGGAAATAATTATTTCGGGTTTCTTATACCGGAAAAGCTTGGCTTCTTTTATTAAGGGTCAATGCTTAATTGAATTTTGACTTAAAGAGACGTTTCCGCGAATGTATTTGAAGGTGACTCATAAGAGGATGAACAAGAGGTGGGGGGGGGGGGGGGGTTGTTGAGACTGGTGGAAGCTAGCATTCACTATTCTCTCCGCCAGGCCATTGCTGTCAATCATACTTACGGGTAGAGCACCACCACCACCACTACCACCACCACCACCACCACCACCACCACCACCACCACCGTCACCGCCACCGCCACCGCCACCGCCACCGCCACCGCCACCGCCACCGCCACCGCCACCGCCACCGCCACCGCCACCACCACCACCACAACACCGCGACCACGACGACCACCACCACCACCACCACCACCACCACCACCACCACCACCACCACCACCACCATTACCACACGCACGCACGCACGCACGCACGCACGCACGCACGCACGCACGCACGCACGCACGCACGCACGCACGCACGCACGCACGCACGCACGCACGCACGCACGCACGCACGCACGCACGCACGCACGCACGCACGCACGCACACAACAACCACAACCACAACCACCACCACAGTATCATCACTTCACTGACAGAACCGCTAGAAAGTATTACAACGGCTGGCTCTTCCTGACGTTTACCCTATAAAAAACGTATATTAATCAATCAGTTTTCCGCTGGCTACTCGATAGTATTTGTTTTCACTCGACCAGGAGCTAAGCGATGAACGACCGTCTTAAATAGAAATTACCTCCGGACCTATGAATAGGCCTACATATTGGGACCTTTCAACATTGATGCTGTAGTAATTAATTGCTCGCGATATGTTATTACCAAATCATAATTCAGTCGCTGTTACCGGTATTTATTATTATGCTTATTTTATTTGTTTCATAAAACGAGTGTGCGTGCGAGAGCTAATCTCCGAAATACAATGGTAGTGAATATAAAATAAGTGACACAATTGATGCTTTGTACCTCTGCGGCAATAATATCTGAGATTTTGACCACCAAAATATAACATCGGCGTGATTTAAAAAAAATAAAGTTGATTATAATGCAGTATATGCCCATTTCTCTCGCCGAGGCCTCATTAATGTCGCACCTAATTATTTCACACTCCGAATAGAGAAAAAACTGGACATTCTTCAATTAAAGGATTATGATTAATTGATTATTTTCACTTTATAAGCGAGATTTCGGCGAGGGCCATGAAGGAGAAGAGTAATTCGTTAGGAGGAGGGTATATGCTGTGGCGAGATTGGATGATGGCATTACTCAGTTCTTTGCCCTCCAGGCCACAGCTGTCCATCAGTAGGTGATGTTTTTTTGTGAGTAAACAATTATCATAAGAGAGGGTATGAAGCTGCAACAACCAATGGTTTTTCACTTCGCTGGCACTCTAAAGGCATTTTCAGTCTAAATGCGCTCAACCCCCCCCCCCCACCCCCCACCCACACACACACACACTAACTAATAGAGCTAACGGCTTGATCTAACATAATAGGAATTGCCAGCTTCGGACAATCCAAATACGAGGCCTGTGCTATGTAAGGTACCATTATAGAGACAAGCTACATTAAATGTCTTCTGCAGTGCTCTTGGAAAATATAGATTTGCAGACTAAGAGATGAGCATTTTTGAAAATGTATGATTGGAATAGATGGTTCAATAATCGAACCAGTCATTCCAGATATAAATTTTCAAAAATAATCTCATAGTCTGTAAATTGACATTTTCTATAAGCGAAATTTTCGTAGACAAATTTAAGAGTTAACGTGTTAAAGGGGTTTATTCTCTACAAAAATGGACATGCTTGCACAATGCACATGTAGTAGAATCAACGGTGTTTGAGTGACCAAATACCTCTTGAGACCAGAAAATGTAAGTTCTCTAACCCTATATCAATGAAAGCACCTGATCACTGTGTTACCACTACGCAACAGCACGATAACACGTGTGACTACCCTGGCATGGTAATGCCCATCAGAGCACAACACACACACACGGCGATCTTGTGTTTTAACCTTTGGCCAATAAGAACACTGGTGGATTTATCAAGGTCCTTCACACTTTTCTACCTAAGTTTACCAGTATTTGTTCTAGGCTGAATGAGAAACTAATCAGTGCATGATTGCTTTTAACACTCCCCATTCTGGCTTCTCAGAATCGGAGAACTAGGAGAAATAATATGAACAAAACAGAGTAAATATTGAAAGCAATTTGGCAGATCTTTGTGGCCATCGTATTTGTGCTGCACTGGGAATAAATGAATGTGTGACTTTTGCTTTGAGGAAAATGAAGTCCATGATCCACAGACACACGACAAACTAAGCTTATTACAGATAATGGTGTCTATGACCTTGGTCAATGAGGGGCATCAGAGATAATGATGACTGTGGACTGCACAGCTCCAATAGGCAGTGATATCAGCCTTGAAACTGAATCTGTTCAGACATTCAATGAAAAAGGTACTTAAAGGACAATTCCGGGATTGGTAAAAGTGTAGCTTATTTGAAAGATTATTATATGACTAAGATATTGGATCCTAAATAAAAACAATAGACAAATAATACGACGAATTATACCATCGTAAACATGGATCATTTTGTCTCCTGGGCGGTGCCATTTTCTTGCAACGAGAGCGAGATTTCACGAGATCCTGACATCATCCCCGCACCAACACTATCTTTGCCGAGCATGAAGGCTGTACAGAGTAAATATGTATATGCATGAAGGCCTAACCTGTGCTAATTTGTAATCGTTAGGACATTGTCCAGTTAAGCTAGTAAGTTTTTCAAGTAATTCTAGTATCCGAAGTCGGTGGGGAATCGTTAACCTCTAGACCACTGAAGCATAGATTCCATTTTCACTATCCTTTCAGAATGTGTTCATGTTGGTAACAATGCTGCTGTAAGTCATTTCTGTGCAGGACAGCAACACGTTTCACAGCAACGGGTTTTTTCAAAATGTACCCCGGCACTATCTCTGTAAGTAGGCTATTACGCATTTTACACCATGAGATAAGGGTTAAATGAGGTGGCACACGTGACACATGTATATTGTCAAATTACTCAGCCGACTCAAGATACCGTTATAGGGTGTGGCGCAGGCTGTGTAAATATATATTCCAAGAAAACATATGATATGATAATATTGCCGGAACCACAGAACCGATTGTAATAATTCTGATACTTACCTGTAGCGGCAAATTCGGAGATTTATCCAATGCTAGGGATGTTAGAATCGGCCTAGTTGGTCAAAAGATACACTCTGCTGGAAAATCTAAGCCAGAAAAATTTCAAACAAAAATTTCAGGATGCACTCTATCCATCATCCTATATCAGAATAAGTATTACAGCTACAATTACAGAATTTTCCATGTCGAAGCTTTATAATGTTTCACATAGCAGGGAAAATTTCATCAAATATCTTAATTATTGAAATTACTACAGCTTGCCGGGCAATATTGATCGGCCGATGAAAATTCCCAGATTTTATGGCAAAATATTAATTCATTTGGGCAATATTCACGTGAGCAAAATTATAATTGGTCAGGCAAATAGCCATTTCATTCAGCTTTAAGCAGACTCTAATGACAATACGCAAAGATGGAGTCTTCGAAACAAAAACAATCTCATGCTGAATTTTACCAAAAAAGGATAGCATTCTCAGATCGTATCTTAGATGAATAATTTTATATATATATTCCAGTCTTTTGAACCTCTTGTACGATATTAACATCCATTATATCATATTAATCACGATGTCGGCACCTATTGAGAGATCCTAGAATCATTAGAATCGCTTCAGTTGTGCGTTTGCTATTATCATTTACATACATTTCCTTAAAATATATACCCGCATCTATTGGCCTAGCTCCTCTAGTCATAGCAATAGCGGCGGCGCGGGCTGACGCTGCTAGAAGCGATAAAATGGCAGCGCCCCGATGTGCGAAAAATTGTCAATTTTACCGACTTTATCTAGCGATAGTTGGTTACGCTATTTCTATCTGGTTATTATTCTGGCGCAATTTCATTAAACATGTAATAATCTTTCAAATAAAGCACACTTTTTATCATCCCGGAATTGCCCTTTAGATTATGGTGATTCAGCAACAAACGAGTCAAGGCCATATCGTATGCCGCCTTGCTCGTAAGTATGCATATTTCTCTGATTAGAATCCACAATTCTTAGTCTATTCATCGTACAGCACAAGTCCATAACATTAATCAATCGTAGCTTCTCATATAGGCGCAAAGCGCCTTGTATTATGGTCTTTTCATGACAAACATTTATAAGCAAACTAATATATCGAATCTGTCTATAGCTGACATTGTTTCGCGGCCGCATAATAGTGGTTCCTTAGAGTGTGTTAATAGATAGATAGATATTTATTTCCACAATAGGCCATCGGCCCTTGAGTGCACATTGAACACAATATATACATGACGGATACCGTATATAAAATTCAATTAATACAAAAGTTTAAGTATACTATGGCTGTATATGTTAAAGTTTAACTCTGATCTTGCAATAATTTATACACACATCCACTCAACCACACAGAAACGCACTCACGCGCACATACACGCACGTGCCAGACACTCGAACGCACACCACCAACGCATACACACACGCACATGCGCCCATGCACACTCGTATACACACACGAACTCACACCCAATCATATACATGCTCGCAGACGCAATCCCACGTGCAGGCACTCCTGCGCGTGCACACACACGCACGCACGCACGCACGCACGCACGCACGCACGCACGCACGCACGCACACACACTTTCACATGCACACACACATGCAAAAGCGCACGCACAAAACGCACATTCCCACGTATGGAGGCGTACGGCGGTGTACAATATCGTTACGAAAATATGCAGTAAGATTAGTAAACTACAAGTTGTTAATACACTAATACAGTACGAATATAGTTAGGCTATTGCATTTAGTTGCAACAATAATTGAGCTTACAAAATATATAAATGGCATGCAGTGCAAATCAACCATACCACGAGATATTCCAATAATGACAACAGCTATTTTAATATGATTTCAATTTTCAAATATCAGTTATCATGGCAAAGCAGTTTAACAGTGCATGATGACAATATGAGTAGTAGTAGTAGGGTGGAACGTCTTTGAGAAAGATGTCGCAGCTGGTACATTGTCTGACCGGCAATTATTTTTCGCTTCGGTAAACCTTATCTGCCTGGACTGTGTCTCTGGTCACCAGGAAGAACACACGCGATGCCAGCTGGTCAAGCTATGAGCAAAAATCAATTTATGATACAAGAAAATTGTACCAAGCTATCATGGCCTATCATTGGGTGTGTGTGGGGTGTAGGGTGGGGTGTGTGTGTGTGTGTGTGTTTTCATTTCGATGACGTAAGTCCTATGTAAAACATTACAAGTATCTTAATTATGGAGCTTTAGGTTTTGCGTCAATTCATGCATTCCCATCCATTTACCAGTACATATTGCCGACATGTATAAATCCTTGAGAATTACGGGTTTTCTGGGTAGTTTGACCATTGGACTAGGAGGAAATCTGTGTTTTTGGGCTCAAACTTGTCGCTCTACTGGATCTATGGATATTAATAAGACGTCCACTGAGCATGTGGCGTCTCTGGCATGTCATTCATTCCTCCCATACTCAGGCTTGGGTCCAAGTGCAGGGTATTTCATTTAAATGCAAATGCAAATGTTTGTAAATGATTCAAATGCAAATGCAAGTGCAAATGCAGCCCAGCGCCATTGCATTTAAATGCAAATGCAAATGTCTGCAACGTATTCAAATGCAAGTGCAAATGCAAATGAAAATGCATTTGCAAATGCATTTGAATATTTGGGCACGGACCCGGAGAAGACTATTTTTGAAATTTTACCACTAGAATGACTGTCTCGCTTATTAAACCAGTCATTCCAGTGTAAAATTTTCAAAATAGTTTTCTCTTTATCTGCACACGGAACTTTACTATGAAAAAATAATACTAATTTCACTATTAACACCTTAAGACTCGAATTTGTTTTTAAAAATTCAATTTTCTCAAAGAAAATGTCTATTTGCAGACCAAGAGACCTTTTTGAAAATTTACCACTGGAATGACTGACTCGGTTATCGAGCCAGACATTCCAGTGGTAAATTTTCAAAAATATTCTTCCCTTGGACTGCAGATGGACATTTCTCGAGACCACTGCAGAAGCAGCTTTTGGCTGATATGAGGGTTAAAGGGTTAAGGGGTAACCATTAAAGCATTCAATTGTCAGGTTCCTAAATATTATGTTGACTATTTTGAAGCATAATTTCATTGATAGCCAATGCCAACATGTGTCAGTCAAATTATTTTCAAAATAATTATCAAATATTATGGTCACTATTTTGAAAGGAATTTTATTGATATCTGCTACTGCGCCTATGGAAGCAACATGTTCCAGTCAAAATACATTCAAAATAGTTATCAGCGTATGCAATATCTGTATGAATTTAACAAATATTCTGTTGAATATTTTGAAGATAATTTGACTTGCAGCTGTGGGTCAAAGTTTCCAGTCAAATCTGTTTCAAAATGTTCATCAGCTTATTCAAGACATGAACTAAGATTCTGACACTTCTAGATTAAAATGTTTAAATGCTAACTTTGTCTGAGATCATCTTAGTCACACCTGGCTGAGTGCGTGCTTATAGTCAGACGGAACGACAGCCGCTTTTAATCACAATGGGCGAACAGTAAATTAACCCATGCCAACAGAATTATCAGCATCTATTATTTATTGATCTTGGTAAATGTCTATTTGTATTCGAAGAAGATAACCTTTGAAATTTTTCGACTGGAATGACTGACTCGATTACCAAGTCAGTCATCTCAGTCGTAAATTTTCAAAAATTGTATTCTCTTATAACGCAAATGGACATTCAAAAAGCCAATCTTGACAACTAATGGATTAAGAGATTTCTGAATGAATGGAGTTAACAACCACCTACCCTATTCAGAGATTAGGCAACCAGAGATATATTACTAAGCTCACGCTAATTACTTTGAAAGGATCTTGACAAAGAATATAGAGAGTACTAGTTGAGTAGATTGTACTGTAGTCAAAAGTGCTCGAGTGACCACCTGTGCTTTGGGGCTAAAAGATTGCGGTTCTTTAACACAGATGATCATATGAATATTTTAAATTTTCATGAAAATCAACGTATTGACTATAGCAGCAACAACGTTTGGTCCAATTGTTTCATTAACCATTTGGTGCCCAAACAAGCCAAAAACCGCTTTTGGGATGATCCTTACAAATGCCCATTTGAAGGCCAAGAGAAGACACTAAGCTAATTATTTCAGTGGTCTTCTATGTATGTGCTAAAGGATCAACGCATTGGAGAATAGAGGCACCCATTCCTTACTATTTATATGGTGATCATATTTATTATGCACTAAAGATACGTTGCGGTAGCTTATCTCAGAAGCAAATTAACTAAAGTTTGTTAGCTTGCTAACATCTCAACTGACTTAAGTCAAAGTAATTAAAAAATATATTCATCATTTTGCATATTTAGGTATATTGATGGCTGAGAGCTACATGCTAAGAAATTCATTGTGAAATGGGTTAATAAATCACAGAGAATTACATTTCTAATTTCTAGCAACAGAAACGCCATTTTTATGACTTAACAAATAATTTGGTTAAATTTTTGGAAATCAATTTGACTGGGTGCTGTGGCTGTGATTTACAACAGCAGCAAGTTCCAATCAAATTTGAAAGAAATACAAAATGAGAAAAATAGTTCTTTTGAAAAAAATCAAATGCATTTGAAAACTCAAATACAAATGCAACCCTTTCCATACAAATGCAAATGCAACCCTTTCCATACAAATGCAAATGCAACCCTTTCCATACAAATGCAAATGCAACCATTTCCATACAAATGCAGATGCAACCCTTTCCATACAAATGCAAATGCAACCCTTTCCATACAAATGCAAATGCAAATGCAAATACATGGGATTAAAATGCAAGTGCAAATGCAAATGCGTCAGAAATTTCATAATTGCATTTAAATGCAAATGCAAGTGCAAATGCATTCAAATGCAAATGCAAATGCATTTGCACTTGTACCCAAGCCTACCCATACTGCCTCTCTTTAATAGAGGCATCCGTTTTTAGCTAGTCTCCACTCATTTATAGCTAAGCTCCACCCGTTTGTATGCAGGACTGAATCGAGCTGACTTTAAAATGTAAACTTATATACTTGCTTACTTACTTACTTACTTACTTACTTGCCTACTTGCTTGCTTACTTACTTACTTACTTACTTACTTGCTTGCTTGCTTGCTTGCTTGCTTGCTTGCTTGCTTGCTTGCTTGCTTACTTACTTACTTACTTACTTACTTACTTACTTACCTACAATAGGCGTAAAAAGCCTAGGATTGAATCGTGGCAGGTGCATCCACAGATAGTCCAATATGAATCGTCAGTGTGTCAGTATATCAAACATGTGAAAGCTGGTCGGCCAAACCGTGACTCTTAGTCTTGGCGCGGTGGTCCAGTGGAAAGATGTCTGGTTGCCGATGCTATGCGGAGTTGCAGAATGGCGGTTCGATCCCCCGACCGGGAGATGGTGATCAACAAATTAAACTGATGGGTGCATGACTGTCGGCTGGTTAGCACATAGAAATTGAAGCCGCACGTTGCCAGTGCGTCAATAAAATAAAAATACATATACTGCCAGAGCCCATGCTGGAGTCAGAGTACAATAGGCGTAAAAAGCCTAGGATTGAATCGTGGCAGGTGCATCCACAGATAGTCCCATATGAATCGTCAGTGTGTCAGTATATCAGACATGTGAAAGCTGGTCGGCCAAACCTGGTTAGCACATAGAAATTGAAGCCGCACGTTGCCAGTGCGTCAATAAAATAGAAATACTTACTTACTTACTTACTTACTTACTTACTTACTTACTCGCCTACTTACTTACTTACTTACTCGCCTACTTACTTACTTACTTACTTACTTACTTACTTACTTACTTACTTACTTACTTACTTACTTACTTACTTACTTACTTACTTACTTACTCGCCTACTTACTCGCTTGCCTGCTCGCTTGCTAGCTCTCTTGATTGCGTGCTTGCTTGCTTGGTTGCTTATTTACTTACTTCTTAGAACCTAAATTTCAAAGCACATATGTGCAGGAAAGCTGTTGGATATTTTGCAACTATGTTACAACTAATTTGACTGTACACTGTTGCAGCTCCCAATCTAAATTGCTCCAAAGTATTCAAAAGAATGTTTATTAAATTGTAAATACAATTCAGACAGTAATTGTCTGACTTTTGTTGCTTTTTCGTGGAAGTTACATCATTTGATTGTGACATATGCTAGCAAGAACCATATTTTGATTATGACGTTAGATACAAGAGTGTCAAAGAGGAACATTCCATTTCACACTTAGATCATTGATGTACAATTGACATAGGTGGGTTAATATATGCAGATGGGATCAATGCTACTTGTGGGACGTTTCCGCAAGAGCAATCATGGATTGTAAACTCGAGCACATCCATTTTATTTTACTGGATTATTTTGGTTGTTTTGGCTATGAACGTGATCAGACCAATTTTTTAATCTATAGATATCTAGGAAACTATTGGTGTGATTTAGCTCCAATATTAACATAAGAAAGGGTATGCCCGTACAATGGAGGATTCCAGTTTACAGGGATCATTCGGTCACATCACAGGCAATGCATTAGAGGGATGGGTGGTGGGGATGAAGCTTAGCTGGAGATGGGCGGGAATAGCTAAAACTGGATTCCTCCATTAGATTCCAGAACTTTGGTCATGATCCGAAAAGTCAAAAAACCAATCTGCATAGCAAAAGTATGTACAATGTCAAGGGAGAGGATTGCGATCGTTGATTGCTCTTGTATAGGCGAGTGATTTAGATGCCTAGTCTGCTCTCAGTGACACCTGCAATCTTACAGATTTTCCATTGTTTTGCCCAGATGATCGTGGTGACATGGTCATTGGAGATTACATATATAATTATGACAGACATGATATCAAAATGAAAGGATGATAATGTTGCTGGTCAGATGAATAGCATAGGTGATGTTGGTTTTATGTATTGAACAATGAATGGCAAGATGTTTATTGACTATTAGTAAGAGTTCTGGATTCTGGGAATATGAGTTTGGAAATTTGCTGAAACTGTATGGTCTAATATACTGATATAATCTTGTTGACATTATTTAATAGCCATATCAACTAGTTGTTGTTATTTCTTAAGCTTGTCTGTTCTTGATAGTCCTCATTTAATCCTACTACGCAGCCTGCAGCAGTTATCATCCAGCATATTTAAATAGGAAAATATATAAACAACAATTTCACATATGAAATTTAATCAATACTATTCCCTTACAGACCCAACATAAAGTTCGCGAAAACATCAATAGCCAGATTACGATCATGGTATAATAAAGGAACTGAATGAATAATACGAATTGATAGATCTAATCATCACTCAGGTGATGATATACACCACATGTACGCTGATGTCACAATTCACCTTTCCAGAGTACCCACCCATCATATGACGTCATAATGAACAGCGTGATGTGTACAATGACATCATAATGAATGACGTCATGAATGACGACGATAAGTACGTCACAAACGTATATTTGAAGACGGTCTATGCATTGTTGTATAAATTGTTTGCTTTTACTATTTAATAAATATTCTGTTGAATGTTTTGAAACTAATTTGACTGGGCGCTGTTGCTGACATATGCTGCAACAGCACCAAGTCAAGTTAGTCACAAAATATTCAACAGCTTCCCTGCATATATTTTCAGGAAATTGATAGCTAAGGCATTTGGGGATCGATCAATCCCAACACGGCGAGGTTTGGGTGGAGCTTAGCTAGTGATGGGCGGGGCATAGCTAAAAATGGAAAGGTCCATTATAGTGACGTGTTATAAGTTAATCATGAACCTCGAAAAGTCTGTCAACTGTACCAAGTGTACCAAGTGTATGTCTTTAATGAATTTGCGATTTAATAAACAGTCTGTTGAATATTTTGAAACTAAATTAGTTCAACAGCATGTCTGTCTAGTTACCTTGAAGTTGCGATTCTAGGAATTCAGGGTTCGAAGCATAAAGATCGGTCACAACATGTGCAAAACGCTGGCGGAGCTTAGCGAGACATTGGCGGGCCGAGCTATAAATGAATCACTCTATTGCATATTGTGTGCCGTAACAAATGCATGTGTTAGGGAATGTATTGGCATATCAATCATCCATGACAATCGGAATGGCGAGCTGAGAGAAATGGCCTGATCATGCTGATCCATCAAGCGAGCAATTCTGTCTTTATTCATTCATTTGATGTGCGAGCATTCTGACTAGCATTTACTTTCTCTGAGAAATCGTCATAACTTTGGTCGTTTGAATATAGAATTGGGATTATTCCATGACTATATGGATAGAAGATGTGACTAAAGAGATTTAAAAATAGACGCTTTTACGCTGCAATAGATATTGTTACCCTTGGATAAAATAACTTCTTTTCACAGGAAGAAGAATACACGGATATCCTCTTCTTGACATGTGATTAAATGAAAAAAAAGAAATATTGGTGATGTAGGTTATCATTGTGGCGACGAAGTTGATTGTGACAACGATTGCCAATTATACGCACTCTTCCAAACCATATTAAAACATCAGTTGCCTCTCCATGAATGTAGGATGTGTTTAGCCAGTGGATTATTTTTAATTCCTTTATGTATGGAACAATTGGCGTCAACTATAGAAAGAGAGTCGTATTCCAAGTAAGACTAAAATAAGATAGAACTGTTCTTAGTACCTTCACAAGAAACTTCACGAGAAACTGCAGATCTGTACTCAAAGTAACTACTTCTTACTTGATGTAGCTGTTACTGGCGTTCACATAGACAGAGTCAAACGTATTGTCACATGCACCATAACTGCATCATCAAAAGCTGATTAATAAAAAATCAACTTGTGTGTTAATATGTTGACCATGATGACAGCAATGAAGGCACCCGAGAACTAACGACAATGACAACAAAGAACGACGATTTCAGTAGAGCGATGACGACAACATTGTTGTTGTTGTTGTTGTTGTTGTTGTTGTTGTTGTTGTTGCTGTTGCTGTTGTTGTTGTTGTTGTTGTTGTTGTCGTGGTTGTCGCTGTTGTCATCGTTATTGCTAACATTACCACTATTTCCATTGCTGCTACCGCCCATTGTGCCTCTACCCATAAGCCTGGTCTCATGAGGGTCAGTTAAAATGTTTTATGGGGATGTAAAAGAGATTAATCTTCCTCCATTAGATTGCAAATTATTTTCAAATGGTAATCAAATCGAAATGTCGCTGATAAAAACGTATAAATACATGGTGCCTTATTGATGGATCACTCCGGATACCAACATAAACATCTAACAATTGGTCAATTTCGTTGAAACGAGGTTACTGTGTTGTTTCCTATTTTATCATGGTAGTTCTTATCATATATCACAATAAAGCTGTCGACCATCTTTCCCATCTATGGTAATTGAGTTGTATTAAAAAGAAACTAGTCTTTTTTACTATCTTTGGTTTGAATTACTTTACAACATATATGATCTAGTAACTAATAAGGATATTGAGAATAGTCACATGAATTAAGCATGCATCGTACACGATTTTGAATGTGTTGGTTTTAGTAAGTGGACGATTACCCATGTTGTTGCGTAAACTCTATCTGCACGTGTGTACTTGCATGTGAGCTTGCACAATCACATCAGCATTAATCCTCTCATTTTGCATACCCGATCCCAGCATTTCTATAACCAATATGTATTAGACACAATAGATTTAAAGAATTAACCTAGGAAGTTTAATCAAATTATTTTCAAAAGATTCAGTATGATTCATGCTATCATATTTGTGTTTTTAAACCATTGAAGTAAATTAATTTACAATTTACTAATCAATATAATAGCATTCGTTCTCTAATAAAGTACAGCATCATGAATATTGGATGTAATGCATTACGGTTACATAGGATTAAAAGCTACTTCCTTAGCAGCTCTGATCAGTAATTAAAGATTGCATGCTGATCGAGAAGATATGACATTATCTATGCACTTGGAGATGTGGTGGTGAGAAGTTACTTTGCTGACAACAAAATAAGACAATAGTATTTAAGGAAATTACATACTTGTATCTAACTTCGAAAATAAAACACATGTTTTACCAACTTATGTGAGATAGACATACACCAGGAGTGCTGCCTGGTGATATTTTCATACATTCCATGGTGGATCTTTTGTACCATAGGTCTACCATGGCTTACTGAAAAAAATCGGTGCTACGAAGTCAAATCAATGATAAGCAGTGGTAGTGGGCTGATAGTGGGCTGTTAAAAAGTATATTCTCTTACAGGTATTATTAATAATCTTAACTGTCTGGCTGCTGCAACCACTAGGCTATAAATTGAATGGGCAATAAGTCTGGATCTGCTGAATATTTTGAAAACAATATGACTGAAAGTTGTTGGTGGCTAAACGACCAACAAATTGCAGCTAATTTCTTTCAAAAATATTCAGCAGATCCAGACTTAAACCCCATGGAAAATGAGGTCTTCAGAAATTTAGCAAGCAGACAGTTAAAAAAACTATTATGATATTATCTATTGAACAAAGTTTTATATTTCCTACAGAAATATAATATTTTATTAATACACTTTTTGATAATAGCATACACAATTAAAGGTTTATTACCATCTCTCCATTTCGCTAATCTTTCAAGTCAACATTTAAAGTTTTGAAAACATTTTGAATTTGTGTACCATCATGGAACGATTTCACATGACAGTTTCAAATGTCCTTCCTTTGGAAATCAATGTTGCCGTGCGCTGATGTCGTCACTAGATAGCAAGATCTCTTAGAAGCACTGCTTGTGAATTCTTCTCAATTACTGATATAAAACACGCACGCATGCACGCACACAGACACACACGCATGCACACGCACACACGCACGCGCACATCACATGCACGCACGCACACACCACATGCACGCATGCACGCACAAGCACGCACGCACGCATACACACACGCACACGCACCCGTGTACACACACACACGCACACACGCACGCACACACGCACGCACGCACGCATACACACACACGCGCGCGCATGCGTCCTTAGCTGCACACACTCACTGAAGCACCAGCATACAGTTCAATGACCATATATATATATATATATATATATATATATATATATATATATATATATATATATATATATATATATATATATATATATATATATATATATATATATATATATATATATATATATATATATATAAAGATAAATTATCTAACCATCAGTTCCTTGATGCACACAAGCAATGCATTATGGAGGAGTTCTCAATAAGCTGTAGCCTAAATTCTCTATTTGACAGGCGTTTGTAACTAATACAAATCCGTTTGCCTGTCAGCTTGTCTGTTTGTCTGCATGTCTGTATGTCTGTCAGTCGGTCAGCTTTTAGCGTGCTACACTCGCGGCTGTTCTATATTATTATGAACAGAACTGCAGGGAAACCTAATTTAAAGAACAACATTCTGAAGCACCAAAATAGTCACTATTGTCAGTTGATCTCTTGATACAAGTGAGTTATCATAGTCAATTCAAGCTGGAGGCTTTAAGATAGTGGCCATTTTAAGAAAGGCGGTTTTCAGCCCACGATTTCATAAAAGAACCCAACATGCGCTCTGAAAGTAGAGCTAGCTGTATTGGTAAAGCCTTGGATCGATTGAGGACCTAATTAGTTCGGCCTTCTTATACCGGAAAAGCTTGACTTCGTTTATTAAAAGTCAACGATTAAGTGAATTTTTCACTTTAAAGAGACGTTTCTGCAATTGTATTTGAAGATGAATGAATGAATGAATGAATGAATGAATGAATGAATGAATGAATGCATGAATGAATGAATTATTTACACCGAGATCATTATACAATGATATCTCCGGAATACACATAATGGTATTTTATGGATCAGATATTTTGACAATGTTGCTGTGCACGTATGTTCATAACCGTATAATTACTGTGACGAGTAAGACGATGAGCACGAGATGGAAGTTGGTGAGACTGGTGAAAGCTAGCATTCACTATTCTGCCCGCCAGGCCACAGCTGTTGATCATACTTACCATCATACTTACGGGTAGAGCATGTTGCAAGTACGCAATTGTCTTAAGCGAGTGAGCGATGCCATGATAGCCAAGCGTTGGAAGAGGCCACTCAAACTTAGCTAAAGGCTACATTTACCATAATATCAATCGCCAGATTCATCCACGTTGAAAACTTGGTGTAGTTGTTATGACGTCATGTAGTTCTGTTAGAATACTGCCAAATCTCTTCCTTTAGCCTCCATATGAATTTAGTCCACAAGATGTTTTTTAATCAATGCAGCTTGACGTATGTCTAAGCCAAACAGTTTTATAGCGTCAATATTTTGTGGACGACGACAATGACGACGAACCACCACCACGCCTACCACCACCACCACCACCACCACCACCACGACCACCACCACCACCACCACCACCACCACCACCACCATACTATCATCACTTCAATGACAGACTTGCTAATAACACACTGGCTCCTCTAAACGTTCACCCACTAAAGATGTATTTTAATCAATTAGATTCTTTTCCTGGTCTAATCGATAGTATTTGGTCTGGATTGCTCAGGGACAACAACACTAATAATGATAACAACAACAACAACAACAACAACAACAACAACAACAACAACAACAACTCCAGCAGCAGCTGCAGCAGGTAGCAGCAACAGCCGCACCACCACCACTACCACTACCACCACTACCACCACCACCACACCACCACCACCACCACCACCACCACCACCACCACCGCCACCACCACCTCACCCCACTACAACCACTACAACCACACCCACCACCACCATACCCTAATCACGTCACAGACAGAACCGTTAGTGACTATTACATCACAGATGAATATTAATCAATTAGATTTTCTTCCCCTGTCTACTCGATATTATTTGTTCTGGATTGACCAGGAGATAATCAATGAACCACCTTCTTAAATATATATTATCTCCGCTCAATAAATAGGCTTACATATTGGAACATTGGTGCTGTAGTATTTACAATGTTCGTGGTGAGTTATTACCGAATCATACATAATTCAGTCGCTGTCAGCCGTACTTATTATTACGCGTATTTAATTTTTTTTCTCGTAAAACGCGGGTGCGCGCTTCAACTCATTTCCGAAATATAATGGTAGTGAATATAAAATGAGTGAAACAAGTGATGCTTTATACCTCTGTGGCATTAATCTCTGAGATTTTGACCAGCAAAATATAACATTGTCGTGATTTTAGCAAAATAAAGTTGATTAAAATGCAATGCTTTGACAGGAACTCTCTCTTGTACACATTTGATAAGTCATCACGCATTCATGCGGACAATACACCGACGCTCTGACACGTATGCACACAAAAACTTCAACCAGTTCTAGCTAATGGCCTCACTATCTATTTGATGTCGTCAGACTAGTCTATGAGTCACATACCTGGGTAATAATACATGGATTATGACAAGATTAATAATTCTCTCCTTCAACATGACACAAACAAGATTAGAGCTGATGCTAGGGCGACTAAATGAATTAATCCTTTGACCCCTGATTCACATGATCTCATTTTCACGGTAATTACATAGGCACGTTGTTGAATGTTTTGAAAATCATTTGACGACGAGAAATATTTAACAGATTAGTTCAAGCATTGTAAATCAATTTTTCATATTTGGACTTTCGGTTTCAAGGACTAAGCGATGGCCTTAAGGGGAAGACTAAATGTGATAGCAAAGGATTTCTTAATTCATAGTATAGAAGTCTATTGACATAGGAAATATGTTACCGTGTCACAAGATGGCGGTTCTATAAGCCAACTGCCTTAAATAAACCACACTCTTGTTGCCACACAACGGGGTGGGGGGGGGATACAGGTACGCTGTTAAGCATTTTGGAATTAATTTGAACGAGAGCACATATATTTAACAGAATAGTTCTAGTTCTAGTGTTCAAAATAAGTAAATCGATTTTTCATATTTGAACTTTCGGTTTCAAGGGGAACACTAAATGTGAAAGCAAAGGATATCTTAATTCATAGTATAGAAAGCAGATTGACATAGGAAATATTTTATGACGTCTCAAGATGGCGGTTCTATAAGCCATCAGTCTGGGGGTGGGGGTGGGGGTGGGGGTGGGTGGGTGGGTGGGTGGTGGTGGTGTTGGGGGGGGGGTTATCTCGTGCATGCCTCTGCATATTCATTACTATCGTTTGATGCAGTAAGTACATAATTATTTCACACTTGACTTCATCTATTGAGGGCTAATGATTAATTGGTTATTTTCACTTTAAAGGCGAGATTTCCGTGGGTGTCATGAAGGAGCAGAGTAATTCGTTAGGAGGAGGGTTGATGCTGTGGTGAGATATGATGATGGCAGCACTCAGTACTTTGCCCACCAGACCACAGCTCTCTACCAGTAGGCGGTGATATTTTGTGAGTAAGCAATTATCATAAGATAGGGTATGAAGCTGCAACAACCAATAGTCCTTGGTCGCTGGTACTCTAAAGGCATTTTAAGAGTAAAAAAACCCTCACTAATAGAGCTAACGGCTTGATCTAACATAATAGGAATCGCCAGCTTCAGACAATTCAAATACGAGGCCTGTGCTATGTAAGGTACCAAGATAAAGACAAGCTACATTAAGTGGACGACCCAAAACATCTTCTGCAGTGGTCTTGGAAAATGTCGATTTGCAGACCAAGATATGAGCATTTTTGAAAATGTATGACTGGAATGACTGGTTCGATACCTGAGCCAGTCATTCCAGATATAAATTCCCGAAAATAATCTTCTCATAGTCTGCAATTGGACATTTTCTACAAGAGAAATTTTCTTGGACAAAATTCATGGTTAATGTGTTAAAGGGATTGATTCTCTAGACAAATGGGCATGCTTGCAACGTGCAAGCATATCCATTTGTCAAGAAAATCAATGATATTCGAGTGACGAAATACCTCTTGAGACCAGAAAATGTAAGTTCTCTAACCCTATATCAACGAAAGCACATGATCCCTGCGCTACGACTAACCACACACACACACGCACGCACGCACGCACGCACGCACGCACGCACGCACGCACGCACGCACGCACGCACGCACGCACGCACGCACGCACGCACGCACGCACGCACGCACGCACACACACACATACAACAACAGCATTATAACACGTGTGACTAGCCAGGCCTGCTAATGCAATGCCCATCAGAGCACTTTTGGCCAATAAAACACTGCTGAATTAATTAGGCGCCTTCGCATTTTTCTACATAAGTCTACCAGTATTTGTCCTTGGTTGAACGAAAAACAAATCAGTGCATGATTGCTTTTAACAATCTCCATTCTGGCCTCTCAGAATCGGAGAACTGTGAGAAATAATATTAGAAAAAATTGAAAGCAATTTGGCAGATCTTTGTTGCAGTATTTGTGCTGTACTGGGAATAAATGAATGTGTGACTTTTGCTTTGACCCTGTTTTGAGGGAAATGGTGTCCATGATCCACAGACACACGACAAACCAAGCTTAATACAGATAATGGTGCCTATGACCTTGGTGAATGAGGGGCATCAGAGATAATGATGACTGTGGACTGCATGGCTTCAATATGCATTGCTAACAGCGTGTTCAGACCTACCACGAGAAGGGTACTTAAATAATGGTGATCCAGCACCAAAAGAGTCAGGGCCATATCGTATGACGTCTTGCTCGTAAGTATGCAGCTTTCTTTGATTAGTAGGCCCTACACTGCTCCTAGATAAGAGAAATGTGTCAAGCTCTCTCCACAATTCTTAGCCTATTTATCGTACAGCACAAGTTAATAAAACTAATCAATCGTAGCTTCTCATATAAGCGTAAAGTGCCTTGTATTATGGTCTTTTCATGACAAACATATATAAGCAATCTAATATATCGAAGCTGACTATATCTGACACTGTTTCGCAGCCACATAATAGTGGTTTGTTAGAGCAGGTGTTACAGACAACAGCATTTTCGATCATGATCTCAACATTCAAATATCAGTTATCATGGCAAGGGAGTTTAACAGTGCATGGTGACAATATATGGTGACAATATAGGGTGGAACGTCTTTGAGAAAGATGTTGCAAGCAGCCGCTGCATTGTCTGATTGGCAATTCTCTTTAGAACATCCATTCTATTTTACTGGATTATTTTCATTGTGTTGGCTATGAACTGGGTCAGATCAATTTCTTGATCTATAGATATCGAGGAAGCTATTGGTCTGACATAGCTCCAATATTAACGTAAGAAAGGGTATGCCCACACAATGGAGAATTCCAGTTTGCAGGGATCAATCGATCACAACACAGGCAATGCGTGGGTGGGTCTCTTAGCCAGAGATGGGCGGGAATAGCTAAAACTGGATTCCTACATTGGATTCCCAACTTTGGTCATGATCCGAAAAGACAAAATAACAGTTTGCATAACAGAATTCTGTACAAAGTGACAAAACCCTGGATGGTCAGGGGTTGTGATCTCTGATTGCCTAGACTACTCTCAGTGCTACATGTCATCTTATTGTTTTGTCCATACGATCGGGACGACATGGTCAGTGTAGATAACAAATATAATTATTACAGTTGTGACATCAAACTGAAAGCATGATAATTTGATAGCACACTATATAATATTTACATTCCATACCGAGTGTTTCTGAAAGCAAATGCACTTGTTATTGTTGCTGGTCAGATGAATAGCATACGTGATGTTGGTTTTATGTATTCAACAATGAATGACAAGATGTTTATTGACTATTAGTAAGAGTTCTGGATTCTGAGAATATGAGTTTGGAAATTTGCTGAAACTGTATGGTCTAAAACTCTGCTATAATCTTGTTCAGATTATTTAATAGTATTATCAACTCGTTGTTATTATTTCCTATGGTTGTCTGTTCTTGGTAGACCGTTGCTAGATTTGCTATGACCATGTTCAACTGCTGCTTCCACTTGATTACTGGGTTGCTATTTCTAATTGAAAGCTTATAGTCTTTATTGATGTTAATTACACGTCGCATATCATTTAATCCCACTATGCATCCTCCTACATTTATCATCCAGCAGATTTAAATAGGAAATTATATAACCAACGATTTCACAAGTGAAACTTCATCAATACTGTTCCCTAATCGACCAAACATAAAGGTAGAGACATAACATCCATAACCAAATTACGATCACGGTATGATAAAGGAACTGAATGAATAATAGGAATTGATGTATCTGATCATCACTCAGGTGATGATATACACCACATGTACGCGGATGTCACAATGGACCTTTCCATTTTTAGCTATGCCCCGCCCATCACTAGCTAAGCTCCACCCACACCTCGTCGTGTTGGAATTGATCGATCCCCAAATGCCCTAGCTATCGATTTCCTGAAAACTATACAGGGAAGCTGTTGAATATTTTGTAACTAATTTGACTGGGTGCTGTTGCTGACTATGGCAGCAACAGCGACCAGTCAAATTAGTTTCAAAATATTCAACAGAATATTTATTAAATAGTAAAGGCATACAATTTGTACAGCAACGCATAGACCGTCTTCAAATATGCGTTCGTGACGTACTTATCAACGTCATTCATGGCGTCATTCATTATGATGTCATTGTACACACCACGCTGTTCATTATGACGTCATATGATGGGTGGGTACTCTGGAAAGGTGAATGAATTATAGTGACCTATTATAAGGCCATCATGAACCTCGAAATGTCTGCCAACTGTACAAAATGTATGTCTTTGATGAATTTGCAATTAACAGTCTGTTGAATATTTTGAAACTTTGAATCTAGTTACCTTGAAATTGGGACTCTAGGAATTCAGAATTGAAGTGTATAGATTGGTAACATCATGTGCAAAACACTGGCTGAGCTTAGCTAGAAATCGGTGGTGCTTAGCTATAAATGGATCCATGTATTGCATATTGTGTGGAATAAGGAATGTATTGGCATATCAATCATAAATGACAATTGGAATGACGAGCTGAGAGAAATGGGCGGATCATGATGATCCATCAAGTGAGTAATTCTGTCTTTATTCATTCATTTGATGTGCGAGCATTCTGAATAGCATTTCACTTTCTCAGGGAAATCGCTATAACTTTGGTAGTTTGAATATAAAATTGGGATTAATCCATGCGTATGTGGATAGAAGATGTGACTAAAGGGGATTTCCAAAAATGGATGCTTTTACACCGCAATAGTTATTGTTATTCTTGGATAAAATTGAGGAGGAGGAAATGCAGGTTCCAGTTGCAGGGATAAAGATGATTATGACAATGATGATAGTCAATTATAAGCACTCTCAGAGACCATATTCAAACACCAGTTGCCTCTCTTGAATGCGATTAGCCAGTAGATTACTTTTAATTCCATTATTTATGGAACCATCGGCGTTAACCATCGAAAGAGATTCATATTCAAAGTTAGATTAACATAAGCTATCAATGTCCTTAGCAACTTCATAAGAAGCTTCCTAGGAAACCGCAGATCTGAGATCAAAGAAATTACTTCTGACTTGATGGAGCTGCTAGTGGCATTCTTATAATGACGAACGGTTTCAAAGGCGTTGCCACATGTACCATCTTCCAAAGCTGGTTTCTCAAGCACCAACTTGTTTGTGTGTCAATATGTTGACCATGATGAAGACATGTGGGAACTAATGACAATATTGATAAAGAACAACGATTTCGGGAGATCGATAATAACAACAGTAAAATCAACATTGCTGCTGCGCTGTAGATGTTGTTGTTGTTGTTGTTGTTGTTGTTGTTGTTGTTATTGTTGTTGTTGTTGTTGTTGTTGTTGTTGTTGTTGTTGTTGTGATAACGTTGTTATGGTTGTCATTGTCGTTGCCTTGAGATTGAAAATTACTATCAAATGAGTATCTAATCGAAATGTCGCTGATAAAAAACGTTGCCTGATTGATGGCCGACTTTCTAGATACCAACATAAACAGCTAACAAATGTTCAATTTCGTTGACACGAGGTTATTGTGTTGTTTTCTATTTTAATCATATGTCTCAATACAGTTGTCAATCATCTGTCCTATCTATAGTAACTGAGCTGTATTAAAAAGAAAACTATTTGACTATTTTTTGTCTGAATTACTTTACCACATATATGATCTAGCAGCTAATAAGGCCATTGCTAAATACACCAGAATATTCACATCAATTAAGCATGCATAGTGCACACGTGTGAATGTATTGGTCTCAGTGTGTGGAGGATTATGCATGTAGCTGCGCACGCTCTACCTATATGTGTATGCATACTTACACGCGTGCTTACGCAATCACATCATATTTAACACGCTCTCATTTTGCATACCCGATCTCAGCGATACTCTAGCCAATATTTGTTAGACGCAATGTATTTAAAAGTTGTTGGAAAGCACCAAGGAAGTTTAATCAAATTCTCTTCAAAAGATTCAGCGTGATTCATGCTATAATATTTGTGTTTTTAAACCATTGAAGTAAATGAATGTACGATTTACTAATCAATATAATAGCATTCGTTCTCTAATAAAGTACAGCACCATGAATATTGGATGTAACGTATTACTGTTACATAGGATTAAACGCTGCTTCCTTAGGTCTGATCGGTAATTAAAGATTGCATGCTGGTCGTGGACGATATGACATTAGCTATGCACTTGGGGATGTGGTCGTGGGAAGTTACTTTGCTGACAACAAAATAAGACAATCACTTTTGGTGCTACGAAGTAAAATCAATAGTAAGCAGTACTAGCAGGCTTTCAGAAAGTATATTCTCTTACAGATATTATTAATAATCTTAACTATTTGACTGCTGCAAACCGCTAGACAATACATTCAATGGGCAGTAACTCTGGATCGGCTGAATAATTTGAAAACAATTTGGCTGTAAGTTGATGGGGGCCTAAGCCACCATCAACTTTCAGCTAAATTGTTTTCAAACTATTCAGCAGATCCACAGTTAAACATCATAGAAAATGTAGTGTGCAGAAATTCAACAGGCTGACAGTTAAATAAAAATATTATGATATTATCTACAGAATAAAAGTTCATGTTTCCTATAGAAACATTAAGATTTTATTGATACACTGTTTGATAATAGCATTCAAAATTAAACATTTATAAACATCTTTTAATTTTGTTAATCTTTCAAGTCAACATTTAAATCTTTTAAAACATTTTGAATTTGAGGATCATTTTGGAACAATTTCACCTCGCAGTTTCCCATGTCATTCCTTTGGAAATCAATGTTATCATACACTGTTGTCATCACTAGTTAGCAGCAATAGAAGCACACTTTCCGAATTCTTCTCAATTACTGATATAAAACACACAGCTACACGCACGCACACACGCATGCATGCACGCACATACGCACATGCACACTCGCATGCGTTCTTGCGTGTGCACACTCACCGAAGCACCAGTTTACAGTTCAACGACCATATTTATAAAGAGAAATGGTCAACAATCAATTCCTCGATGCACACAAGCAATGCGTTATTGCGTAGTTCTCAATAGGCCATAGCCTACATCAATTCTTTTTTTACTGTGGCTGGCAACCAATAAAAGTTGGTTTTCCTGTCATGTTGTCTGCTTGTTCGCATGCCTCTGTCTGTCAGTCGGTCAGATTTTTAGCATGGTAAGGTCCCACCACATTATTATGAATAGAACTGCAGCGAAGCCTATATTAAAGAACAACATTCTGAAGCAACAAAATAGTCACTATAGTCAGGTGATCTCTTAATACAAGTCAGTTATCTTAGTCAATTGAGGCTGGTGGCCTTAAGGTAGTGGCCATTTTAAGAGCAGTAGTTTTCGCCCCGCGATCTCATTGAGGCACCATTCTTTGTACCCCACCATAAAACACACTCTTAGAGAAGAAATTGCTATATTGATAATATCTTGGACCAATTGAGGACATAATTATTTTGGGCTTCTTATACCAGAAAAAAAGGAACACAAGACAAGTCTGAAATTTGGTGACTCAGTTCTGCACTTTGAGGATGAAGTAACTTATCTTGGTCTGATATTTGACAAAAGACTAACCTGGAAGGCGCAAATCAGAAAAGCTGGAGGTATAGCCAAGCGAAGACTGGCAGTTATGCGGAAGCTCTCTGGAACAAAATGGGGAGCTAACATGAAAATTCTGAAACAGGTTTACTCTGGATCAGTTAGGCCAATCATCGAATACGGCTCATCATCATGGATGACAGCTGCTACATGCACCCTTCAGACATTGGATACGGTACAAAAGCAGGCTCTTCGTATCATAACAAGGTCTATGAAGACCACTCCAATATCAGCGATGGAAGAACGTACCAATATCCAGCCACTCCAGCAGAGACGAGAAATCAAGGCCGAGATTCAATACGAGAAATCTAAATATTTGGCCTCACCATCCCATGCATATGCTGGCTCACCAAATGTCTAGACGAAAGCTCAAAAAGAATAATTTCTTATTAACATCAAAGAAAATTGAAAGAAACAGAGAGTCGGACATCTTCCCCAGATGTAGAAACATAACTGCTATCTCTGAGAGGGAACCATGGAAAGCTTCCGAAATAGAAAACACAATTTCAATCTGGCCATCGATTCCAGGGATTGAAAGCAAGGGAGATCAAGCAGAGGTGACAAACAAAGCTCTTGCCTTGAGTCATATTGCAGAACACTACCCTGAGGAAGAATGGATACATGTTTATACAGATGGATCAGCTATCCAGGCTGTCAAGAATGGAGGGGCAGGTGCTCACATTCGGTTTCCATGTGGAGATATAACAGACCCATGCTTGCCAACAGGGAAGCACTGTAGCAATTACACTGCAGAAATCCAGGCACTGATCTTAGGTAGCCAAATGCTGATACAACGAAAAACCAGAAATGAAAATATTCTCTTCCTGACAGACTCCCTCTCAGCGCTCCAGGCGCTGGAGTGGAAAGGAAAGTACAGATTTAATTCATGAAATCAAGGCCGAGATTCAATACGAGAAATCTAAATATTTGGCTCACCAAATGTCTAGACGAAAGCTCAAAAAGAATAATTTCTTATTAACATCAAAGAAAATTGAAAGAAACAGAGAGTCGGACATCTTCCCCAGATGTAGAAACATAACTGCTATCTCTGAGAGGGAACCATGGAAAGCTTCCGAAATAGAAAACACAATTTCAATCTGGCCATCGATTCCAGGGATTGAAAGCAAGGGAGATCAAGCAGAGGTGACAAACAAAGCTCTTGCCTTGAGTCATATTGCAGAACACTACCCTGAGGAAGAATGGATACATGTTTATACAGATGGATCAGCTATCCAGGCTGTCAAGAATGGAGGGGCAGGTGCTCACATTCGGTTTCCATGTGGAGATATAACAGACCCATGCTTGCCAACAGGGAAGCACTGTAGCAATTACACTGCAGAAATCCAGGCACTGATCTTAGGTAGCCAAATGCTGATACAACGAAAAACCAGAAATGAAAATATTCTCTTCCTGACAGACTCCCTCTCAGCGCTCCAGGCGCTGGAGTGGAAAGGAAAGTACAGATTTAATTCATGAAATCAAGGCCGAGATTCAATACGAGAAATCTAAATATTTGGCTCACCAAATGTCTAGACGAAAGCTCAAAAAGAATAATTTCTTATTAACATCAAAGAAAATTGAAAGAAACAGAGAGTCGGACATCTTCCCCAGATGTAGAAACATAACTGCTATCTCTGAGAGGGAACCATGGAAAGCTTCCGAAATAGAAAACACAATTTCAATCTGGCCATCGATTCCAGGGATTGAAAGCAAGGGAGATCAAGCAGAGGTGACAAACAAAGCTCTTGCCTTGAGTCATATTGCAGAACACTACCCTGAGGAAGAATGGATACATGTTTATACAGATGGATCAGCTATCCAGGCTGTCAAGAATGGAGGGGCAGGTGCTCACATTCGGTTTCCATGTGGAGATATAACAGACCCATGCTTGCCAACAGGGAAGCACTGTAGCAATTACACTGCAGAAATCCAGGCACTGATCTTAGGTAGCCAAATGCTGATACAACGAAAAACCAGAAATGAAAATATTCTCTTCCTGACAGACTCCCTCTCAGCGCTCCAGGCGCTGGAGTGGAAAGGAAAGTACAGATTTAATTCATGAAAACCTTACGCAACTGGCTAAGGAGAACAATATCAACTTACAGTGGATCCCCTCGCATTGTGGCATATTAGGAAATGACAAAGCTGATCAACTGGCTAAGGAAGGGTCAAATAAAGAACAATTCAACCGTGAGGTTGACTTTGAAGAACTGAAGCATATCATTAAAGCCACAAGAACCACCAGCAGGCAGCATAGTGATGCAGTACACAGCCTCAGTAGGGAGGATCAGACATGTATCTTCAGATTGAGGACTGGTCACAATCGTCTCAATGCACATCTCCACCGTCTCAAGATTACAGATTCTGCACTTTGTGAGTGTCAGCAGTCAGAAGAAACAGCAGAACGTCTCTTGCAGCACTGCCAGCGATATGAACAGGCTAGGAGAAGCTTCTGGCCTATTGAAGTATCTTTTGAAGAGAAGATCAGAGGAGACAGAGACAGTTTGATGACTACTTCAACTTTCATGCACCAAATAAGGAAAACAGTCTAAGATTACTGCCATGAGAAAGATGAACGCAAGAAGAAGAAGAATACCGGAAAATCTTGGCTTTTTTTATTAATGTTCAACGATTAATTGAATTTTCACTTAAAATGACGTTTCCCCGAATGTATTTGAAGGTGACGAGCAAGAGGGTAAACAAGAGGTGGGGGTTAGACGGGTGGTAGCTAGCATTCACTATTCTGCCAGGCCATAGCTGTCAATCATACTTACGGGTAGAGCATGTTGCAAGCAAACAATTACCTTAAGCGAGTGAGCGATGCCGTGATAGCCAAGCCTTGCAAAAAGAAGCCACTCAAAGATAGCTAAAGGCTACATTTACATAATAGCAATCGCCAGATTGATCCAGTTCGAAAACTAGCTATTATGACGTCATGCAGAGCTGTTAGAATACTGCCAAATCTCTGCATTTAATGTCGATGTGAATTTAGTCGACAAGATGCTGCTTCTTCAAGACAGGTTGCCGTATGACCAGCAGTTGAATACCACCGCCCCACCACCACCACCACCACCACCGCCACCGCCACCGCCACCGCCACCGCCACCGCCACCGCCACCACCACCACCACCACCGTCACCACGTCACACCCACCGCAACCACTACAACTACAACCACTGACACTATACTATGATCAGTTCACTTACAGACCCGTTAGAAACTTTTACAACACGCTGGCTCTTCTTGACGTTATCCAATAAAGACGTATAATAATCAATCAGTTTTTCCGCTGTCTACTTGATAGTATTTTCCGCTCGCCCAGGAGCTAAGCGATGAACGACCGTCTTAAATAGTAATTAGCTTCGCGGACCTATGATTAGGCCTAAATGTTGGAACTTAGCTGTTAATCATACTTACTGGTAGAGCATGTTGCAAGTAAACAATTACCTTAAGCGAGTGAGCGATGCCGTGATAGCCTTGCAAAAAGAAGCCACTCAAAGATAACTAAAGGCTAAATTTACGATAATAACAATCGCCAGATTCTTCCAGTTCTAAAACTAGCCGTTATGACGTCATGCAGTCCTCTTAGAATACTGCCAAATCTCTGCCTTTAATGTCGATGTGAATTTAGTCCACAAGATGCTGCTTCTTCAAGACAGGTTGCCGTATGACCAGCAGTTGAATACCACCACCACCACCACCCCCACCACCACCACCACCACCACCACCACCACCACCAACAACAACAACAACAACAACAACAACAACAACAACAACGCCACGCCACCATCACCACCACCACCACCACCACCACCACCACCACCACCACCACCACCACCACCACCACCACCACCACCACCACCCACACTGCCACCACGTCACACCCACCACAACCACTACAACTACAACCACTGTCACTATACTATGATCAGTTACAACACGCTGGCTCTTCTTGACGTTTATCCAATAAACACGTATATTAATCAATCAGTTTTTCCGCTGTTTGCTTCATAGTATTTGTTTTCGCTCGACCAGGAGCTAAGCGATGAACGACCGTCTTAAATAGTAATTACCTTCGCGGACCTATGAATAGGCCTAAATATTGGAACTTTTCAACATTGATGCTGTAGTAATTAATTGCTCGCGATATGTTATTACCAAATCATAATTCAGGCGCTGTCACCGGTATTTATTATTATGCTTATTTTATTTGTTTCGTAAAACGCGTGCGCACGCTTCAGCTCATCTCAGAAATACAATGGTAGTGAATATAAAATAAGTGAAACAATTGATGCTTTCTACCTCTGCGGCAATAATATTTGAGATTTTGGCCACCAAAATATAACATCTTCGTGATTTTAGCGAGATATAGTTAATTAAAATACAATGCATGGCCATTTCCTCTTTCCTGTTGATAGGAACACTCTCTTGTACACATTTGCCACGCCACACGCATACGCGCTGATTTGTACAGTACACTCACGCACTGACGCGTATGCACACAAAAACTCCAACCGGTCCTACCGACTGGCATCGCTATCCATTTGATGATGCCAGGGCAGCCTATGTGTGACGGACCGGGATAATACTATGTGGATTATGACACGGTTCATAAATTTTGTTCTTCAACATGACACCAACACGATTACAACTGATGTTAGCAAACCAATTTTTCATAGTTAAACTTTCGGTTTCAAGGGATAAGCGACGGTCTTAAGGGGAAGACTAAATGTGAAAGCAAAGGATTTCTTAGTTCATTGTATAGAAAGTTGATTGACATAGGAAATATGTATTAACGTCACAAGCCACCAGTCTTAACGTACCACATTCTTGTTGCCACACAACACGGGAGGGGGTGGGGGCTAGGGTGCATGTCTCTGCATATTCATTAATGTCTTTGATGGATTAAGCACCTAATTATTTCGCACTCTAATAGAGGAAAAACGTAACTTCTTCTATTAAAGGCTAATGATTAATTGATTAATTTTACTTTGCAAGCGAGATTTCCGCGAGTGTTATGAAGGAGCGGAGTAATTCGTTAGGGGGAGGGTTGATGCTGAGGTGAGACATTGCCCACCAGGCCACAGCTCTCCACCATACTTAAAGTGACGGTATTTTGTGAGTAAGTAATTATCGTAAGAGAGAGAGAGAGAGAGAGAGAGAGAGAGAGAGAGAGAGAGAGAGAGAGAGAGAGAGAGAGAGAGGGGGGGAGAGAGAGAGAGAGAGAGGGAGGGAGAGAGAGAGAGAGAGAGAGAGAGAGAGAGAGAGAGGGAGGGAGGGGGGAGAGAGAGAGAGAGAGAGAGAGGGAGGGAGGGAGAGAGAGAGAGAGAGAGAGAGGGAGGGAGGGAGGGGGAGAGAGAGAGAGCGGGGAGAGAGAGAGAGAGGGAGGGAGGGAGGGAGGGAGAGAGGGAGGGGGGGGGGAGCGAACAAGACCGAGCACTATCAATACCCGAGCCAGTCATTCCAGTGATAAATTTTCAAAAATAATTTCTTAGTCTGTAAATGGACATTTCCTATGAGAGAATTTACAATTTCGTTGACAAATTTAAGTATTAAAGGTTTACAGGGATTGCTTTTCTAGACATGGACATTCGTGCACGTGCACGAGAATCACATGTGTTCGAGTGACCAAATACCTTTTGAGACCAGAAAATGGAAGTTGTCTAAACGTATATCAAGGAAAGTGCCCGATCACTGACAAGTACCATGTATTAAGTAATCACATAGATTGAGTAGTACGTTGGACTACCATCATTAGAGGAAGTCATTGCAAGACTGTCGCGCGTGTTACGACCAGCCACGATAACACGTGTGACTACCCTGCCATAGCAATGGTTATCGCAAAATAACATACACGTCGATCTTCTATCTTACCATTTGATCAATAAAACATTGATGGATTAATCAGATGCCATTGCACTTGTCTACTCAGCAGCAATTGTCCCTGACTGATTGAGAAAGTAATCAGTGCATGATTGCTTTTATAAATCCACATTCTGGCCTCACAGAATCAAAGAACCAGGAGAACTAAGCATAAACTAATCCCATTATGTTTTGAAAGTAATTTGACGGACTTTTGTTACCTCCGCATTTGTAATGTACAGGGAATAAACGATTGTGTGCGTTTCGGCTTGACCCTGTCTTGAGGGAAATGGGGTCCATGATCCACAGACACACGGCACACCAAGCATATAACAGATAATGGTGTTTTGTAACCTTGTCGAATGAGGTGTATCAGAGAGTATGATAAATCTGGATTGCATGGCTTCAATAGGCAGCGCTAACAGTCTTTAACTGAATCTGTTTTGACCTACCATTAGAAGGGTACTTAAGTAATAGTGATTCAGCATCAAAAGAGTCATGGCCATATTGTATGACGTCATACTCGTAAGTATGCAGATTTCTTTGATTAGTAGGCCTTACAGCGCTCCTAGATAATAGAAATCTGTCAAGCTCTCTCCCCAATTCTTAGTCTATTCATCGTACAACACAAGGCTATAAAACTAATCAATCGTGGCTTCTAATATAGTCTCAAAGCGCCTCGTATTACGTTCTTTTCATGACAAACATCTATAAGCAATCTAAGTTATCCAATCTGTCTATAGCTGACACGATTTTGTGGCCACATAATGGTGGTTCTTTAGAACCGGTGGTGGCGACAACAGCTAAATTAACACAATTTTAATACGCCAATATGTGATGGCAAATTTAACAGCGCATGCTGATAATATGCATAGCGGTAGAAGGGTTGAACGTCTTTGAGAAAGATGTCTCAAGCAGCCTGTATTGTCTGACTGGGAATCCTCTTTCGTTTCGGCAAACCTTATACGCCTGGACTGTATCGCCGGTCTTATCCGAAATAATACACGCGAAGCCAGTCTATAAGCAAAAATCAATTTACTATACATGAAAATTGTACCACGTTATCATGGCTTGTCTCCGGCTTTACATTACACAACATATTCAACAACATACAATATTTTACATTTCATAGACACATATGTATTATAGTACAAGCATATCATGCGCACATAACCATATATGAATGCATGCACTCATACTCCAGCGTAGCCTACTCGGGCTTGCCGGATGCGGTCCTACGCTGATGTTGGCACTTAGAGATTATTGGGGAGGATTTTGTTTTCTCTTCGATAACGTAAGATATATGTGGAATATCTTAATGAAACTTTACAGGTATCTTAATTATCTAGCTGTATGTTTTGGGTAAATTGATCCATTCCTTTGTCCATCCGTATATCCATTAATCTTGCCAGACCTGTGTAAATCCTTGAAAATTTCGGGTCTTCTGGGTATATTGATCGTCGGATTAGGAAGAAGGCCTTTTATATTTTTAGCTCAATGCTGTTGCTCTATTGGATCTGTGGATATTGATAAGACGTGGACTGAACATGTTGTGTGTCTTGTACGCCATTTATCTAAAAACCTCTAATAGAGGGATCCGTCTTTAGCTATTCTCTGCCCATTTCTAGCTAATCTCCACTCACATTGTACGCGTGTTTGAATCGAGTTTAACACGTTCAATACTGACTTCATAGAACCAAAATTTCATAGCACGTATGCGGGAAAACTGTTGAATATGTTTCAACCACGCTACCGCTAATTTGACTGTGCAATGTTGCCATGGCAACAGCAGCTCCCAGACAATATTGTTTCAAAATATTCAACAGAATGTTTATGAAATTGTATATACAGTTCAGACAGTTATTGTCGGATCGTTGTTCCTTTCTCGTGAACTTACATCATTTGATTGCGACATCAGCTAAGAAGAACGATATTTTGATTATGACGTCAGATACATGAGTGTCAGAGGGATCCTTCCGTTTCATACATCATTGATGTACAATTGATATAAGTGGGCCAATATCCGCAAGAGTAATCATAGATTCCAAACACGTGTACATCCATTTTATTTTACTGGATTCTTTTGATTGTTTTGGCTATGAACTGAATTAGATTAATTTCTTGATCCACAGATGTCTAGGGAACTATTGGTATGATTTAGCTCCAATATTAACACAATAAAGGGTATGAGGGTGCAATAGGCTTCCACAAATTTGGTCATGGTACAAAAAGAAATAAATCTGCATATGCAAAGGTCTGTGAAATGTGACTTGTTTATGCTAGTGATTTCGATTCCTAGACTGCTCTAGGTACCACCTGACATCTTTACAGATTGTCCATTGATGCGTCCAGACGATCGTGACGACGTTGTCATCGGAGATTACAAATATAGTTATTATCGTCACGACATCAAAATGAAAGCATGATAATTGAATAGTACACTGTATAATGTTTACATGCCATACCGAGTGTTCTTGAATGCAAATACGCTTGTTAGTGTTGCTGGTAATACGAATAGAATACGTGATGCTGGTTTTATGTATTTAACAATGGATGGCAAGATGTTTATTGACTATTAGTAAGAGTTCTGGATTCCGTGTGTATGAGTCTGGAAGTTTGCTAAATCTCTGTAGTCTAAGATGGTGATAATCTTGTTCACCGGATTCATTTTTTGATAGTATTATTAACTGGTTGTTGTTATTTCTTACGGTTGTCTGCTCTTGGTAGTTCTTTGCTAGATAGGTTGCGGCCGTAGTCAGCTCATGCTTCCACTTGAGTACTGGGTTGCAGCGCTACTTGAACGCTTATAGTCTTTATTATCCCCATGTTTTAAAAAAACCGTCTGAGATATTGTAATCGCCTCCGTCCGTCCAGATAGGAATGAACAAGGTCATATTATAACCTCGACATATGCCTTCGAAAGAAAATTTCTCAAGCACCAACGGAGGGTATCTTGACAATTATCACGAAGACAACAAATGATGACGACGGCGATGAAGATACACGCGAACTAAAGACGATGATGACAAAGAACGATGATTACGGCCGAGATGTGGCGATGGTGATAACAACAGAATTAACGTCATCGTCGTCGCCGCCGCCGCCGCCGTCGTCGTCGTCCGTTGTTGCTGCAATCGTTACTGCCATTGTTATTGCTGCTACCACCTACGTTCCTCTACACGCATGTCTGGTCTCGGGAGGGTCGTTCTAATGTTTTGCGGGGAAGTAAAAGAGATTGATGTTGCTCCATTAGATTGCAAATTACTATCAAATGAGAATCAAATCGAACTGTCGCTGGTACAAAAAACGTTTATACATGGTGTCTGATTGATAGCGCACTCTTTGGATACCAGCACAAATATCTAACAATTGGTCAATTTCGTTGAAACGAGGTTATTGTGTTGTTTCCTGTTTTATCATCGCAGTTTTAATCATATATCATAATAAAGCTGTCGACCATCTGTCCTATCTATGGCAACTGTTGTAATAAAGAGAACACGTCTATATATGATTAAAACTGCGATGATAAAACAGGAAACAACACAATAATATATACATGCTTAATTAAGATGAATATTCTGGTGTATATATATATGATCTTGTAGCTAATAACCACATTGATAAATACAGCAGAATATTCACCTTAATTAAGCATGCATCTGAAGTTTGAGGCGTCGAGACTGGGTAGCTGCTCGGAAAGCGGGCTTTGTCGCCGCAGGTGAGCGGTGGCTGCTGGTGCGAGCTGCAGTCGTCGGTTCATAGTCGACGGCTTGGCGTCGGGTGTCCGCGTGGCTGCTGCTGGTCGCGTTGCGGCTCCTGCTGCGCGTGGGGGGGGGGTGTCGTCCGATCTCAGGAAGACGGGCGAGCCACCCATCTCTTGTGGTACACTGGTCCACAACTCCTCGCTACCTACAATAGTTTGCTGACCAGAAGCGGCAGTTGCATTTATGAATGCACGTGGTTAAGGCCATATATAAACGGAGCCGAGCCCTTTCCGCTCGTTAAATTTGATCGTAATATGATTCGTCTTCCTGGGTGTTGAGGTTGGTTTGTAGTTTGGCCTGGTAACGAGACCATTTCTAATAGCGATGCGTCCACGCTGTATGTGTTCCAGCCGAGTAGCCGATTTCCTTGACGATCTTGTAGGTCGGTCAAGAATTCAGCGGTGTGGAGGAATGGCAATATCAGCCATATACGCCATTTACATGAGTTTATAATGTACAAACTATATATAATATACCTACGAATATACCTACGAATATATGGTGGACTCTGAAAAAAATAAAGACTAACAAAACCTTTATATGGAAGGATCCTACATTGTGCGATTTGTGCAAGATATAAATTCCAAATTTGAGGCCCATTTTAATTATAGTTGCCCTTAGTTCTCCCTGCAATTCCTAATATTCTAGTCCCTCCCTCTCTCCTCCCCCACCCCCCTCCTCCCTCTCTCTCTCTCTCGCCCTCTCTCTCTCTCTCTCTCTCTCTCTCTCTCTCTCTCTCTCTCTCTCTCTCTTTGAGGAACTTGTATGTCAGCTGTTTAATACAAAGAGGATCACACGCGCACTCATGCACGTACGTACGTACACACAAACACACATGCACAAGTAGCATAGCTACGATGGTCTTATTTCCTGGCACTGAACGATAAGCAGGGAATTGAAAGAGCCAGTAAGCTCGAAGCCACTGCATTGGGTTGGTAGCACGAGCCAAATGATGAGCTCATGCCAGTTCTCTCGCGATTCCCTCCTGCAACAGACTCACTAGTACAGTCAGTCAAGCGCGGTTGTCAGAAAAGCCAATGTCCTGGATGCTGCTCCTGCAACTACAACAACGTCAATGGACCGTTCCAACTTTTGCTATGCTCCGCCCACCAATAGCTAAGCTCCACCCACACGTGTTTGGATCGATCGATCGATCTCTGAACTCGCTGACTATCAATTTCCAAAAATCTATGTAAGTATGCCTATGGCAGCAACAGCATCCAGTCAAATTAGTTCCAAAATATTCGACAGCTTGTTTATTAAATAGTAGACATATGCAATTCGTACAATGTGTCGGACTATTAAGAGTTAAAGACAGGCCAATTGAAATAATGTATGAAATAATGTATGATATAATGATTATAACGTCATCCTACACGGCGCTTAGGTGATTATGACGTCATTGATAGATGGATACTTTGGAAAGGTGGATTGCACTGAGTTATGGAAATGTGAATCCAACCATGGAATGTGTACAAACATTGCACAGGTAATAAATAACTCTGACTCAGAACCTAAATATCAGGTGGAAGATGGTTGCGTAAATAATGTTGAATTATTATGACTAGCAGCCATATAGTGTTTATCTGCTACATGTAATGGCTAAAGTTTTCATATCCTAATACATATATATCTATATAAATCTATTAGTTAACATGAACGTCAAGTAGCCGCTATATACATGTTAGAACATTGGGCCTCAATAGATGGACATCCTATTGTCATGTTGATTATTTTGTGAACAATTTGACTGAAAGTTATTTTTTTCATATGACAGCCTCCATAGGTATCCTTAGGACTTTACAAAGCAATTTCACGTGCTACAGAGCCCTTTCGAATGAGAATTCCCCACCCACTACATGCAATACAATTACTAACACTGGCAACTAAGAATCACAATAAGTATTCCGGCTAATTGTTTGAGGTTCACATTATGCAATAAATCTGAGCTATTTATCGAGTTTTGAGAACTTTAAATACTGGTTATGGCAGTCATTTTGAATTTGCTAGCAATCTTGAATTATATTCTTTTCATGTGATACAATAAAAATGACTTGGAATTCAAAAAGACATTCCTACAAAGAAATTTGAAAAAAGGCACTTGAAATATCGTACAAAATATGAATTGTGTATGTCAAATACCAAGATGGCCGTCAATGTACCAAGAATGGCCACCAAAAAATGCCAACTACAGTTTCTCATACATTTATGATCTACATCTACAATTTATGGTTGCCAAGAATCTACCCAAAAATCCCCATTCAGTTACACAAGAGCATGCACTCACTCAGAGCCTATTGCCTCACGTTTATCGGGCGCATCGCGCTTAAAACCCAAAAAATATTTTAAGGATTTTTTTCTATAGGCTAAGTAATGAACGAAGAGACAAACTCTGTACCATCTACACTACAGTAACACAGTCGTCTTGGTTAATGCTCATTTACAGTCCAGGAGAAGAATATTTTTGAAATTTTACCACGACATAGACTGGCTCAGTACATCTAGAATCGCATGATTCTACCGATGGCAGTCATGCACATAGTGCCATATAATATTTAAGAACAATTCACAGCATGACCCATGAGCGGCTGGAGACAATGCGATCCATGAAGTGAAGGCGCAAAGACAAGGTATGACAAACTGTCTATGTACACAAAAGTTCGCAGTGAAGACGAATTGTGGAGAAGAGGCACTCTCGTGATCTCAAGATATTAACCGTTTCACTCGTGGTCGGCAGCCTAGATTCATCTTGCAGCAAGATGGTCTGATTGAAGAATGGTTTTGTGCTGTAGCTTTTGCGTGGCTTGCTCCAGTTCATGACTATATCTGTGTCGGCTGTCTGAGTTCTTAGGGTGGTCAGCTGTCTGACTTATTGGAGGGGTCAGCTGTCTGATTGATTGCAATTGTCAGCTGTTTGAGTGATTGGAGTGGTCGACTTCCTGATTGATCACAGCGGTCTGCTGCTTGACTTATTGCAGCGGCCGTCTGTATGTATGAGGTTGTAGACCTTTGCATAGCTTGGGAGGCAGTAGGAGCCAATAACAACAAACTTTGCTGCAGTCTAGAGGGTTTCTAATTTTCAGTTGTTATATTTATTGACCTGCTGATGCCTCCGCACATTGCCCCAATAGGGCAACTAAAGTCAGCCCCCTTAGGTATGTAGATGGTCACTGACTGTACCTAGGTGCGTGTCAGCTTCGCGGCTTCGCCGAGGTGTGGCTTACTGAGATGGCGACCTAAGTTACAAGGCGTGGAATATCGTCTTTCTATTTCAAGAAGTTATTGCTTTGGTTGGCGTCTATCGAGTCCCTGATTCCAGGTTCCATTCACGCCATTCTAAGCTGGGTTCTTTTTTATTTCGGTCTATTATTGGTAACTTCCCCAGTTTTTACACTGGCACCCATTTGTACTCCTGGGTGGAGAGAGGCGAGGACTGAAGGAGATTGCCCATGTTTCCATCGATCGTTGGCCGAACGGAGAGGCGATCATGAGGGTCGTTAACTTTACAGCTCTACTGGTTACCGGCGGAGCTACCACCTCCTCTTCTTCTTTCTATTTCAGTGTGTGTTGTAATATTTAAGGCGTTTATATGCTAGTTCCCAATGCTAGGGTCTAGACTCACGCCTGTAAACTTTCTATTTCACTTAGCGAGGCGCCTTATATATGAGCCAGGAGCGGTCACGTGACTCCTCCCTCACTCTCTGGGCGAATCAGGTGCCTTGTTTACACTGGCCGAGCACACCATCACCTATAGGTCAGCACTTCAAAGTCGTACGCAGAATAGAAAAATTCATTATTTCCGGAATATTGTTGTAATCATGTGACTCAGGGAAAATTTGAAGATATGTTCAGAATCCTGAAGAAGGAACGATACTAATGGTAATAATATATCCTCAATCCGGCCGGAATAAAACGAATATGTCGGTAATGTCGTCTGGAGAAGTGTATGCAATCAAGAGGTTTAGCGTAGTCAGCTCAGATACACGCGGCGCGACATAGTTTCTTATGTGACACTTGCTAGCAGGCACAAGTTGTCGACCTAGATTTCTTACAAGCTCAGTTACGATAGCGCCCTAGAGCGTCCTACCACAATTAGTGCACGTGCCCGATGATGGCAAGTAGCCGAATGATCTCATCGCACACATCTCCTGCAGGCTGGCGAGATTCCATCGTCTCTCTATCGGACCATCGTCGTGTATGGAGAAGCCTTCAGGCAAAAACAATCCGACTGCTCATCGTATGCACTTGTGAATGTATCGGCGTGGTGGTGTGTGGAGGTGTACGCGTGTGGTTGCGCTACCTTCGTGTGCGCGTGCCTGCATGCCTGCTTGCACGATCACATCAACATTAACGCTCTCATTTTGCATTCCAAATGTCAGGGATACTACAGCCAATATTTATTAGTTATGTAAGTAGTTGTGGCATTACGGTATATTGGAATTGACAGGGAATCGAACCCACAATTTGTGGAAGCGCCAGTCAACAAAGCCTACAAACGAGTCCACCATATTAACGCCGCTAGACGTTGGTGTATGTATGTATGTATGTATGTATGTATGTATGTATGTATGTTGATTACTGTATTCTGCGTCTGTAGTAGTAGAAACCTACTACAGCTGCAATCAGTCGTCCTCGTCACCTTTGACCACGGTGTCTTGCCCTAGACGAAAACCTTTAGCTTCCTCAGGCTCATTCTTGATTTAGCGGTACCGAGTCCTGCTTTCTTGAGGTCACCTCGCAGCATGCTCAACAAGTTTATGCAATGACGTCCTCCCATGGCTTTGTATTTGCTGTTTCCCAGTAGAGTATGGCGAGTTCCAAGGCTCTGTGCTGGTGTGTCCGCTGGCATCCTTAGCACCTGGTCAAACATAGACCATATTTGCTGGGAGACTTTTATGGACAGAGGCGATGTATTACACATCTTGTATAGTGCATCATTGGAAATTATGCTGTCTGGCCATCAGTGTCCAGGAATGGTGCGTAGGTGTTTGCTGTGGCACTCATCAAATTTGTTTAGAGCTGCCTTTGGATTTGCACAGCTGTTACAGTTATACAGTATCAAGGATATGCAGTTTGCATTGCATAAACGTAGTCTTTTGTCAATTGCATCTTTGATCTGCGAATCCAGAGCTTCCAGAAGGACTGCAAATGCTATCTTCCCCGTGACGCAGCATACAACAATGTCAGTAGTACTACAAAGCGGTGAGCACAGGATTGTACTTTTCCTCCATGGTTCGTCGCCACGAAGTGGATCGTCATTTTCTTTAGCTTCATTCTTTGTAGAGAGGCATATGTGGGTGAACTCATTAAGAGATTCTTAATTTTGGTTGCAGCTATTGGAAGAAGTTCGTCAAAGGGTTTCTTTTCCTCGTCTATGAAGTCCACGTTGTCGGCATATCCATCTCTAGCGGCATGCTCAGTATGGAGACTGGTGGGATGTGTGCGTGCGTGCGTACGTGCGTGCGTGCGTGCGTGCGTGCGTTCGTGCGTGCGTGTGTGTGGGCGGGGGTGGGGTGGGGGTGTTGGTGGTGGTGGTGGTGTGGTGTTGGTCTTGTGGATTTTCTTGCACGAATTTCAACAGCAAGATAACATGTGAAAACCACATGTGATTAGACCATCTCACTGTGAGGAACCGATTGAGGTCTCAAACTCTGCGGACTTCACTGACTTGACTCGTACTCCCATTGTAGTCGCATCTCAGCTTCCTCGCAACTGGCCTGACGTAGTACATCTAGGGGCTTTGAGCATTTAATTAAGGCTCGTGACATGTCAATGCCCATTTTGTGGACATTCCAACCAATGCTTGGGCATGCCTACTGACACAAGCATGCGTTGAGCACATATAATATCTGCGCAGCTGCGTTCACGTTTAAAGCCACTTTGACATGATCCAGGGAAGTCATCGATCTTGTCTCGGATGCGGCATAGAGTAGCATTGGATAGGGTTTTCTGTATGCTGTTGAGGAGAACAATGCGCCGTAGATTGGCTGGGTGGCTTCTTTGGCTTGTGTAGCCCGATAAATGTGCCTTGGCCTATAGCATCGATGGAAAAGTGGTGCATACAAGTTGAATTGATTAGGTGTGTGATCAGTTTTGAGATAATGCCATTTGCGTATTTGAATAGTTCATTGCTCAAAACATCAGGTCCGGACGAACGTCCATTTTTCAGGGCATTGATTGCTTTATCAACTTCTGCTGTTTTAATTGTTGTTACTAATGTCCTGGCATCTCTAAGAATGAGTGCAAGGGCTGATCATCGAGGTCATTGAACTGTTCCTTGAACCATTCTCTAATTACCCCGACTTCGCCCTGGTCAGTCCCGATAAAGTGTCCTTCGGATCTGTGTATAGTGAGTGGTGCCTTCGGAGTTGTGTACAGTAAGTGGTGGTGTGTAGTCAGTAAATCTTATGGCTCGGCTGCCCGAAACATTTTGTGACAACCATCCACGGCAGTGATTTCATCTGCGAGGGAGTATGCTTGTTGAACAACAAGATCTTTTAAGCATTTGCTGATGTGGTGCAGAATGTTAGTGTGTTCCCTACGGTCTTCACTTTGACCACTTTAATAGATGCGCAGCCGTAACGCTTTTTGGTCTGTTGATAGTTTTACTACTACAGGGTCCTCAGTATACCTATTTCGGTTGTCCTATGGTTCTGACAGCTGATGGTTCCATCAGCAGACTCCCTACACGTTGGTGTGGTGGAAGCATTTGTCGGCCATGATGCTTAGCACTTTCGCCGGTTATAGCTTCGATTCCATATCAATGCCAATATTTATTAGACTCAATATATTTGACAAATAGTCATTGTAAAGCACCACTAAAATTAATTAAATTATTTTCATAAATATTTCGCATGATTCATGCTATCACATGTGTGTCTTCAGACCTTTGAACGTCAGATGTAAATAGATTTACAATTTACTATATACTAATAAATATTAGCTTTCGTTTTCATGAATATTGGATATAAGGTATCATTGTTACATATGATTAAAAGCTACTGCCTTAGCTCTGATCGGTAATTAACTATCGCATGCTGATCGATTAAATATGGCATTAGCTATGCACATCGGGAAGTGGCGGTGTGAAATTACTTTGTTGACAATAAAATAAGCGCAAGCATCTTATTTAAGAAAAAACACATAGTTTTCTCGAAAATATTTTACCCACTAATCTGAGATATGTGTATAATCACGAATGTTGTATGGGGAGATTTTCACACACTCAATGGGGCATTTTTTGTATCATAGTTCTACCATAAAAAATCGGTGCTACGCAGTCAAATTAATGGTCAGAAGTGTTCACGGGCTGTTAAAGGATAACTAAGTCCATCTCTTGATAGCTATCCAGGTGATCTAATAGGCAACTCATAAACTATGCGGGTAATTGTACGCTTTTTATCAAGCCGCTAAAGAAAGATATTCAGGCTTTAGTAGCTAAATGTCGGTACATTCCTACACCCTATGATGGTTGTCGTGAATTACTTTTCAACCAATTAGAAAAACCTAGTGTGTCTGCCTCGGTATATATGCTCACTCGTAGTGGTGCCATCTGTAGTTTGACAATGTTGTGTAAAAGCAACCAACAGTCATTTGACTGGAAGTTGTTGCTGCCTTAAATTAGGTCCAAAATATTCAACAAGGTGAGTATTGCATAATAAAGATGAAGAATGTAATGCATTGGCACTTACATGACATCACACGCTATCGCTTGAGGAGACAACATGGCGGCGATCGCTGTTCAACATTTACGCGATATTACAAAGCAGATACTAGTGATACAGATAAGGGAGTGTGACAGGATATGGATAGTCTGCTATCTATATACCATAATCTGCCGGTACCATACAACATATGAGATGAAATTATCATCCCTTTAAAGAGTGTATTCGCTTACAGGAAATCTAATATTATTATCTGCCTGACAACTGCAAACCATTGGGACTGAAATTTGTTGGTGGCTAGGGTTTCATGTTCCCCTATAGAAATACTAAGATTTAGTGATACAATGTAGTTGATAATAGATAATAAAATTAAACGTTTATAAACAGCTTTTCATTTTGCTAAACTTTCAAGCTAGCACTTCAATTTTCGAAGACATTTTGAATTTGGGGACCATCTCGGAACAATTTTATATAGAAGTTCCCCAGGATATTTCTTTGGAAATCAATATCACTGTACGCTGCTGTCCTCAATACATACCTTATAGAAACACCGCTTCCCACTTCTTTCCACGTATTGATACAAACCAATAAATTGCCATTTTAAAAAGAGGTTATTAACCTCAGAGTCGATCATTAGATTAACCACATTTTATGTTATTTTCCCATACACCAGATCAAAGCCATTTTTATAAAATTAGTACATCCATATTTAATGGACATTTTATGCTGTAGCAGTTTGTGTGATTATATAGCGTTTATAGTGATATCCACGGGTGGCTTTACCATCTATGTACTTATTCTCTGGAAAACGGGGTTCTCATCTCGCCGACTTACAGTCTAAAATTGCATTAGGCATATGGTCGCGCGAAGATTAGCCTTGTAGTAAGATGATACTCAATCCTGGGTTTATAGGTTACACGAGACATATGACGTTTTCTTAACCCTTTCAACGACAAATCTTCGAGAAAGGAAATTCTTTACGATGCATAGCATGATCTCTTGAATATCTTGAGAATTATTATGCCTGGAAGCCATTGATGCCTACGGGAGCAATGGCCTCCAGCTATATTAATTTCAAATATTCAACAGGTGTCCTGTTTGTTTGCTTTGAGAAATAGATACTGATAATATATTGGTGAACGTGTTAAGCTAAGATTCGGATGTGTGCTAGACACGTGTGCATGGACACATTCAAGCAGATATGCACATGTACGCGTGTAGATGACTAGCGGAGAGCAAAAATACAATGATGATCAAAATGATTTTCAAAGACTTGGTAATGCTTCCTCGTTCACCATATTGCACAGCACGTTGCCATTTTAAAATAGAAGATGGCAGCGTTATTCGACGTAGCCATATGCATATAATGACTGTTGGATATGGGTTTCAAGGATATCCTGTTAAATATCATGCCATTATTATCCAAACCAGCACATTCTATCTACCTAGCAGTCAAACCTTATCAAACCAAAGTTATTGCAAAACACTGTTCATATCTAACACGGTTTGCAGAATGGACGTCACGCCTCTAACATCGAACGATTCATTACCCCCTAGAAGAGATTCGATGTTTGTTGTCTGCAATAGTCAATGGTAGAATACAACCTCACATACCCATACCCAGATTAAATTCAAACACCGACGCATTCATCTTTTGCACTCTGACAAATCACGATACACAATAAATAGCCGAAGGTATTACAAGCGCAAGTCATGGTAATTACATTAGCTTTAGAAATTTGATTATCTTTAAACCGTAGCCAATTTTCTCACTACCGACCCTCGATCACCAAGTCATTCTCCATCCGCCACAACTAACTAACGACTATAGCGATCGAGGAGCATTGACCAGTCACTTAGAGTGATGGACACCCCTTACAATTGAACTTTGATTGACTTGAAGAACACGTTGTCCCTGTCCTCTGTGGCTCAATTGCCGCGTGGTACCTCTAATTGACTGGTTGTTAATAGGCTTGGGAACAAAAGCATGACAGAAAATCAGAGCTAATCGATTTCCCTGAGCAGATATTGAGTCGAAGTCTCGAAGATTTAGTTTGTCTCAGATGAAGGCATTTCCACACTATACACAGAATTACCACCGTGCAAGTCCAATTATTCATCCGTCCCTTTAACTCGATGACTGGTGGTCATTACTAGAATATGTTACTCTAAAGTGTTGCTGGTTAGGATATTCAAAGTTTTAAGCAACACAGTTGCAACACTGAATACCAATCTTCCTTGGATTGGCCTTAAATGTATCGGTATTTGTCAGGATTACCCAGAGGGTTAAGTCTAAATCAATCGAATGGAGAAAGCGCCTTAATGAGATTTGTGTGTGTATACCCCGGGTGTCTAACATGACCTTGGATACTTAACCAGCTTTAGCCTGCCTGACCTGTTTGCAATCCAAACAATATAAGAATCCTTTTAAGAGCAAAATCTGCAACTTATACAGTAACTGAATATCGATCTGGATGATCCAATGCCTTATAGAATAGAACGGAGGTATCCAATACTAGCTATGCCTCGCGAATGGAGGATTCAAGTTTATCCATCATCCAGATGACGTCATATTCAACTACGTGGCATGAAGGCTGGTGTCATAATCAATTACGTCACGAATGACTCGATTTAGACCGTCTTAAACGATTAATGGTTCGTTAGGTTGTACTAATTGTATGTCCTTTCTATTTACTAAACATGCGGTTGAATATTTTGAAACTAATTTGACTGGGCACTGTTGCTGCCATAGGCAGCAATATGGCAGCAACAACACCTAGTCAAAATAGTTTCAAAATATTCAATGGCTTACCAGTATAGTTTTCTAGAAATCGCGATTCAGAGAGTGCCGAGATTTATCCCAACAAAGCGTGGGAGCAGCCAATGCAACATCGTTCTACTCACTCATGTCACAGTTAAATACATGGTGCAGTTAAATAAAATACAACTGAATCCATCAAAATTTACATTAACGTAATAAAGAAATTATATAAAGCCAGAAGAGGACATCATTGCTTAAATATGTTAAGCGTGCCGCGAGGTGACCTCAAGAAAGTAGGAGTCGGTGCACTCAAGAATGTGCCTGAGGAAGCTAAAAGTTTTGGCCGAGGACAAGCCACAGTGTTCAATAGCGATGAAGAACTGATTGGAGCTGCATGGTGCTTCTACTACTACATCCACGAACTACAGTAATCATACATACAATCAAATATTATGAACTACATGTACTCAACACAGACAACAATTAATTAACAACTAGTCGGGGTTGAAGGAGTTGGTTGGGGTGGGGTGGGGTGGGGGGCCTTGAAGCAGATCTCTTTGAGATAAAATATATTATCCGACCCAGCATTGATTAAACTAATCTATAACAAAAATCCAAATTTCTTTATAGCGCTTATACATCAATAGGTACATCTTACAACCCTGGCAATACTGAATCTGATTTTCTATGTCTTCCATCGGCTAGGCACATACACCTGCTGAGGAACAATATCAAATTAAATGATTAAACAAGAAATGTTTTGAGATAGTAAAAATGGAACTTATCTAGACAAGCTAATTTCAATGGTATACTTATTTTAAAACTGAGCTCCTATTAGCTAAGTTAGAGCTTCCAGATACGACTTCATCTCCTAATACGAGCTACTTATACGACTACATAGACATAGACTGTCTGGCCTTTTGTCCGCTTGATATGTGCTGGACAGCTATATGCATGCCATTAACCACCGTCTATATATAGAAGGATTTTCACCATCAATCAAGCTCACCCGCAAGCTGGTTTTAAAGATTCGATCCATACCATTGAGTGTATTGTAACTCTTTCTCGTTTGACCGTACGCGAAGCCGAGTGAAGCTTGAGGAATCCATTTTCTCAATCAATTATATGATGTCATAAACAACTACACCACATGTAGGCTGACGTCATAATCAATGGAGCTTTCCTTTTTTAGCTATGCCCCGCCCCTCACTAACTAAGCTCCACCCACCTCGCCGTGTTGGGATGGATCGATCCCCGAATGCCCTAGCTATCAATTTCCTGAAAACTATACAGGGAAGCTGTTGAATATTTTGTAACTAATCTGACTGGGTGCTGTTGCTGCCTATGGCAGCAACAGCGCCCAGTCAAATTAGTTTCAAAATATTCAACAGAATATTTATTAAATAGTAAAAGTAAACAATTTGTACAACAACGCATAGACCGTCTTCAAATATGCGTTCGTGACGTACTTATCGATATCATTCATGACATCGTTCATTGTGATGTCATTCTACACATCACGCAGTTCATTATGACGTCATATGATGGGTGGGTACTCTGGAAAAGTGAATTACGTCGATCGATACCAACACTGGTGAAGTGTGGGTGGAGCTTATCTAAAGATGGGTGGGGTATAGCTAAAACTGGATTCCTCCATTCGCTCATGCACACACCAGTACCATAACCAGATTCGTACATTTGACGGCAAACTTTGGTGTGAGAAAAACTCCGGTGACCCTGGGTGTCAGTGCATTATATGATTGCTGGATTTGGGGTGGGGTGTAAGACTGAATACAAACACACATACACGCAGTCTTTATGTATCTATCGGTCAAATAGATACATTGGTGAACTAAATCCTAACCAAGATTCTGCACGTAGGAAGTTGATGTCCATTTTGAAAGAGGACATCTGTTTTCATAAATGTTCTTTTTGTTCATGGACAGCAACACCATTCAGCATTCTAATTTTCGAACAGAACACATTATATCAGAGTATTGTAATCAACGGAAGACAAAATGACGCATCAATGATGATAAGATGAATCGTTTCAGCAATGCTAATACAAGCATGGTGACTTTTTTGGATTTTATTAGCCCCATGTTTAGTAAAGTAGCAAGCGCATCCAGTCAAGTTAGTTTCGAATATCCATCAGCTTACGTGTATGGCTTTCTGTAAAGTGGAATATTAGGGATTACTAGGGTTGTTGGTTTCTTTCGATAGCATCCATGTTTTTGATTTACTATACTTATTTCTGTGTGTTTTCTGCGACGCGTGCGAGATAACGCATCATCTTTCCAGGAATATCGGGGCTCAGCGTTACTACTATTTATTATCTATTATCTATTATTGACCGAAACATGAAATTAGCATTGCGTATCATATGTCCCCGCACTGCGACTTCTCATCCATTTAGAATATCATGTTAGTGAAAGATTACCAGCTAAATGCGCATTTTGGGTGAGTTATGCGAAGCAGTTGGGAGACATTAAATTGGCCTGTGTCGCCCAGATAAGGGGCTATTCGTAATGACACATCATTTCCGGCTTTCTAGGCGAGTTTATCAGGAGAAGTATTAGATAACTTTAGGAGTACATAGCAGTAAACGAATGACGAACAATGATAACGATAATGATGAAATAAAAAATAATGATGAAAAAAACAATAACGAAGAAGGAATCGATACTCTGCGTGGACATAACAAGTTATTTACATCCCCCACATCATCTGTGACGCCGGTATATAACAGACACGATCTCGACAATCCTTATAACTTCACCCTCTTTAACAGTTCCATTGATTCTGTCTTAAATATTAAACACTAAGGTAATGGATGATTCGATCATTTAATTTTCTGACGTCATTATCAAAATACGTCACAATGAGATGACGTAGGTCTGTCATAAAAGTGTCTGAATTGTATACCTTTTAAAAATTTAGTGAAGATTCTTTCGAATATTTTAAAACTAATTTGACTGCAAGCTATTAAGGCAGCTACAGCTCCAAGTCAAATTAGTTTCAGTATATTCAACAGAGGCCTTGAATTAGTTTTTTTGGAATTCATTGTTTTAAGCTCGCACACAAAGTGGGTGGAGTTTAGCTAGAAATGGGCGTGGCATAGCTAGAAATGAGTCACTGTACATCCAAAATTGTCACTAATGACGTGTACAGTACGACCTGTATATAACAGTCGTTTTATAAACCATATAACAATGTTAATTGCAAAAATAGATGGTAATTTATATATAGGTTGGTTGCTGTACGGAATGTTTACATTCCAATTAACGATGTTGACAATTATCCTTTCCAGAGTATCCATCTATCATCTGACGTCATGATCAGCTAAGTGGCGTGTAGGATGACGTCATAATCATTACGTCATAAATGATTCTATTTGGCCCGTCATTAACTCTTAATAGTCCGACACGTTGTACGAATTGTAGTCTCTACTATTTAATAAACATGCTGTTGAATGTTTTGAAAATAACTTTAATGGACGCTGTTGCTGCCATAGGCAGCAACAGCGCCCAGTCAAATTAGTTTCAAAATATTTAACGGCTTACCTGTACAGTTTACTGAAAATTGATAGTTGAGGAGTTCAGGGAACGAGCGATCCCAACACGAGCTAGGTATGGGTGGAGCTTAGCTAGAGATGGGCAGGGCATAGCTAAAATGGAAAGATCCGTTAACGGTGTTGACAATTATCATTGTCTTAGTAAGTCTTAGTAAGTCATCATTCTTATCATGAATTGCTAAGCGCCATCTTTATTCAGTAAACTCTTACTGATGTTGCTGTAGTGAAAACGTATGTGTGAAAACCGGGTAATGGAAATAGATTTTTACTTATTAAAACAAGGTTTGACCAGATTAGGGTATATTATCTTATTATGAATCGACATTTCACAATTCTTTTAAGACAACACTTACAGATGTAGATAAAAAGAAATGAAATGTAATGCATGCATACATATTGACAGCCGTCTCTTATTCAAAGATTCTATTTCAGTACATCTCCTGTACACACAATGAACCATATTTGCACAAAATCTTGAGATATGCTTAGATATGTCAGAGCTGACGTTTCTCTATGCTTTGTATCAGAACTTCCTTTCTGGTTCTACCCATTAGCAGCGAACAGGAACTGTAACCGCGTGTTTCCGGAAATAGAACACATGGAAGGAGAGCCTGTCACAGCAGTACATGCTATGTTACGGGAGGACGTGCGTTATCTGTGTATGTCTTATCCCTTAATGGAGATGCTTAATAATCAATATTGAAATTTCAGGAAAAGGATCAGATTATGTGGCTGCGGTGTGAAGAATCTTGATATCTACATTATTTTGAAAGTGGATGAAAGTGGATCGTGGTGATGATGATTGTGAAACAGATTACCTGTTACACCTTTCAACTCCACAGATGCACCTTAATGTACCAGATAATCTATTGGATAGTACTAGGATATTTGGATGTATCTATTACTGTCGGCTTATTATTATCACGACTATTACCCAGGTGTCCGTAACAGTCGCGCATTAAAGATGGTCCATGGTCTGCCATGTGCAATGGATGCCAGAAAATATACAGTATCAAGTCAAATTAGTTCAAAGAGAGCGAGCGAGAGAGAGAGAGAGAGGGTGAGAGAGAGAGAGAGAGAAAGAGGGGTGAGGGAGGGAGAGGGGGGTGGGGGGTGAGAGAGAGTGAGAGAGAGAGAGAGAGAGAGAAAGAGAGAGATACCTATTATGTCAACGTCCTTTCTGAAACTGTGTAAACAAATATGATTCTGGCACGATCGAAGCTCTATAAGGATTAATGGATGGACCCCTCAGCGCGCATTGGACGCATGACGGATAGCGTGTGACATGCCGCTGAACTGCTATATTAATCCTCCATAGATGACCATCAAGGAATGTCAATAATGAATAATACCTTATTTTAGCTTGCAATCAAGTAGAAGTACAGCAATCCCCACTCAGATGGCACTATGATTAGCTATTCGATTTTGCAACCATTTGGAAGTTGCGTCCAGCTCTGCTTCAGGGATACGGGTAAGTTATGGATCTATAAGGTGCGGTTTGTAGAGTTAATGCCAAGATGTTAATATCGAGGTGGATGAGTGGGGTGATGGTGGGTGTGGTGGGGTGGGTGTGGGTCTCGGGTGGACAGCTGCGAGAATTAGATCTTCATTTCAATCTATCACTTACTTAAGGGGGCGGCCCATGCCCTCATGGCCACCACCCACCTTTTTCCATGAAAGGCCTTTAACAGTTGATAATTTTTGTAGTCAATCAGACATGCAAGATAGAATAATATCTCCAAGGCATAAGAAACATTCTGTTGAGTATTTTGAAAACAATTAACTGGAAGGGGTTGGTTCAAAGTGATAAAATTGATTCAAACACGCGTACAAAATGGGTGGAGCCTAGTTAGACATAGGACTGGCATAGCTAGAAATGGATCCCTCTAATGGGCGGCTGTTGTGTGCCCGCTCCACCGGCACACTTCTATCTATTGCTGTCTATAATTGCCTATAGGCGCGGCCATTTCGCGCAGGGGATTGTGTGGCTGTGTCTCGCGAGATCTCCATCCATACGAGATCTAATAATTCTCGGCGAGAAGACACGGCTCTATTTTTAGATTGCTGGATATCTGATAATTATTATCTTCATGGGCGTGATTCATGGCGAGTTCTTTTATTTGTTTTGGTCCGACTGTAATAGAGTTTGCGCGGCGATGACCGCTTAATTATTTTAATAAACAGCCAACGGAACTCCAAATAACTACTCTAAATAAGTACTCTTCTTTTGCTGGAGGACTGCGTACAAAACATGTTTATCATTTCATCTGCAGATGAAAGTACTCAAGTACACGCCCACGTGCGGCGTCTCTTATATGTTCACTTTAGCGCTCTATCAAACTGACAACAAATGGCTTCTTACGATGATCGTGAGAAATGTCCGTTTGCATTAGTTACTCACCGGATAAATTGTTTTGAAAGTTTACCACTGGAATGACTGGTTGGATAACCGATCCTATAATTTCAGTAGTAAATTGCAAAAGAAAAACCACAGTGGTCTCTTCGACCGCAATTAGACATAGGACATTTTCTATGATAATGGATTTTTCTGATCTGTTTCTGCAGTATATGACGTCATAATTATTTAGGTCAGATGTAGCTGGACGTCACAATCAAAATGTGTAATGAATGGCGTATCTAGCGCCACGAGGAACATTGAATAGCCAGTCAAGTATGCGAATTACACGTCTTTAGTATTTAATCAACATGCTGTTGAATATTTTGAAACTAATTTGACTAGACGCTGTTCGAATTGTATGTCTTTGCTATTTATTCAACAGGCATTTTCTATGATAATGGCTGGATTCGATCTGTAACTGAAAGATATAACATCATAAGCAATTACGTCAAATACAGGCTGACGTCACAATCCAAAATGTGTAAATGAATGGCGTATCGAGCTCAGTCATGAACATTGAATAGTCTGGCAAGTGACGAATTGTATGTCTTTACTGTTTAATCAACATCGTGTTGAATATTTTGAAACTAATTTGACCTGGCGTTGTTGCGCCCAGAGCCAGCAAACCTTTAAACGTACCCAGCCAAATTACTTTCAAAATAGTCATCAGGTTACCTGGAAAGTTACCTTGAAATTGGACGTCTGGGAATTCATTATTCAGCGTATATATGTACATCGATTCCAACACGCAAAAAGCGGTGGAGCTTAGCTAGAAATAGGCGCGGTATACCTAGAAATGGATCGCTCTATTGAAATTGGCATGAGCAGATTGAGCATTACATGGCTAATACCACTTGGTAATGCGTGGCCCACACAATATGGACCACTTGTATTAAGAGAGCACCCGTATTTATAGGTCACATATTTTAACAAGGCCAATCATAGATTGTAGACCCTTGCCATCCCGAACGCACGTAGACCCGACTACAATACACCCATCCTCTGACGGAGCGAGAGTAATTAATACCACTTGCTAATGGGCCTTTTCAGGTTGTCTATCCATCATATTAAGTCACATGACGTCGTAATTAATTAAGTGACGCGTAGGATAGCGTCATAATAATGATGTCATGACTGACTCGATTTAGTCCATCTTAAATGCTTAATAATCTGACACGTTGTACGAATTGTATGTTTTTGTTATTTAATAAAAATGTTGTTGAATATTTTGAAAGTAATTTGACTGGGCGCTGTTGCTGCCATAGGCATCAACAGGACCCAGTCAATTTAGTGTCAAAATATTCCACGGCTTACCTGTATAGTTTTCTTGAAATTTATCATCTAGAAGTTCAGAAATCCATCGATCCCAACTCGACAGTGGTATGGGTGGAGCTTAGCTAGAGATTGGCGGGGCATAGCTAAACTGGAAAGGTTCATTGTATTAATAAACCACCCATATTCAGTGACAGATTGAGTAACGTTAGGCATATACCAGTCGTTTCAAGCAACCGCCACTAAGATGTGACTTACTTGGGCACAATTGTGTGTTTTTCTAACAAAATCCTTTAGAAATTCACCACTGGAATGAATGGCTCGGTAACTGAGCCAATCATTCCAATGGTAAATCTTCAGAAACAGTCGTCTCTTGGCCTGCAAATAGGCATTCAAGAAGCAAACATTTTCATATTCTTGACCCAATTTAGGTATTACAGGGTTAATAAATTATAAGGACGACGATGACGAGCATACCATGTACCATATCTATTTAATCGTTCCTGTATTGGATTAGAGTATCAGAAGACGATGACGAGCATACCATGTACCATATCTATTTAACCGTTCCCGTATTGGATTAGAATATCAGACACTAGGCTGAACATGCAGATTCACATTTGTTACATTCGAGATAGGGCAAAAATTACAGACATGGCGTCTTATGGGGCGGCGACGCAAATTTGTTAACATGGTGGATGTCTTCCACGAGAGGCGTACTATGTATGTGGTAAATTTCAAAAGAAAAATGTATACAATTATTGTAGAGTGCGGAAAAGTAGATAAAATTCACTAAAAATAATGGATGCGTGATTATCAGTAGTGTCCTCGTGCCTTTTTTGGTCCATTAGTGAGAACACATCCATGTAGGGTAAATGCAATTATGCAGCAGCATTGATAGACTACCAATGTTCCAAATTTCCAGCCAAAACGGCTGTCAATAATATTGTAGCAGATTGTTGAATACAGAAATCTACCGATAGTGTAGGTCTATGCTTGTGCTAAGTCAAGAAGGTATTCAGTAAATTTGGCCACAGGATTTCAACCAAATAGTTAGATATGTATATGAATATGCTAGTGAAGTAATGGATTGAGGTAAACAATTTTTACCATGAAGTAATTTCGTAGTGCACAATTTTATACCGAAAATTTGCTTAAATCTCGGGTGATTCACAGTTTTCGGTGCCCTATTGTCTGTAATATGTTCAGCCCCATAATTTACCCCACATAGACTTGAGCTTTAATATCCTAGTTATATTCCGAATCTAACAAATTCTAGATGAAGTAATTTCAATAGGCAAAATTTAGCTTAAATGATGGTGTATTCGTGGTTTTCAGTGCACTACTTTCCGTAATATGGTCGGTTCCAGAACTTCGCTCATATAGACGTATAGGAGTTTGAATGTGCTAGTTATATTGGGAATTTAAAAGAATTCGAACGTGAAGTATTTTCGTAGTATGCGATTTCATCACATAAATTTGTTCTAGTGTTGGCAGATCTGCGGTTTTCAATACCCTACCATCTGCAATATGTGTGGCTACATAATTTCACCCATATGGTTAGATAGGGATATGAATACGCTAATGAATCTTGAGATTTCTGCCACGTAGTAATTTCGCAATATTCAATTTAGTAGCCACGGACAGTTGTCAGATGCCAATACTTTACTATATTCAGTGTTAGAATCTCAGTTCTCGGTTTGTAATAATTTTTTGCATATAGCTGTATATAACTGAATATGTACTACTGCTTTTGCAGGATTCTACCATCAAGTAATTTGGTAATATGTAGTTACATATTCGCCATGTAGCCCCATTGTAATATGGTTGGTTCACATTCACCACATTCAGATAGGTGTTGATATGTCCTGACATATCGCTCATAATGGGTTCGGCCCAGAATATCACCCATATGTTTAGATAGGTTTAGGCATAAGCTTACGACGTAGTGAGATTTAACAATTTTGTAATGTGAATAATCTCAAACTTAGGATAATTCATGGTTTTCATTCATCTACAGGAACGTAATTTCATAGTACACAATTCCATACCGAAAATTGGCGCAAGTTCTGTCAGATCAACGATATTCTGTACCACAATGTTTGCAATAGGTTCGACCCCAGAAGTTCACCCATATGGTTAGATATGTATATAAATACTCTAATAAAGTATCAATGGTTTAAAAAATGTTCTATACAGTAATTTCGTCATATGCAATCTAGTAGTGGCACACCATTGTCAAACTTTCCAATAATGTACTATATTCGGTACCAGAGGCCATGTAGGACTCACTATGTTCTCGTGCTGTGCGAAATATTGTAATAATTCTACCACCAAATATTTATTATAGTAATGTGAAAATATTTCTATGTATCCCATATTATTAGCCGCGTGTACTGGTAGAACCTGACTGCTAATACCCTAACATTTATACATATGGTCAACAAGATCGTCATCATTGCAACGGTTGAGGCCGATTTTGGCCTTTTTATCGAGCAAAAATATTTGATTTAATAGTTTGTCACTGTTTCAGTCAGAATGTTTTCTACTATATCATTTTCGTTGGAGAAAACTAGGTTCACGGTATTGGTTCTATCCTGGCCACTTAACTTTGTTGAAAAGGTTATCTGTCGGTACAGATCGGGGTTCTGTATTGCATCAAAAACATACGTGCTTTGTGCATTTCACTAGCATTGCAGTGTATATTTCACCAATATATTTCCGGGTAATAAGCTCTTCACGTCTGTTTAAGAAAGTTTCAAGATTTAGGTTTAAGATAATCTTTACAGTCTTCTCTAATATGTTTGAATGGGTGTCAGGGTCTGTACTACTTCTTGCGCTGATTTTCTACTGACTGGGTTGCCAGTTCTGTTGATTTCTTTAGCCTTACAAGTTGTTGATACCTAATGACCCAAATTTGATCTGTTACTCTCTGTTGATGCAGTAGTGCAATTTTCTTATCACTGGCTGCTCTTAATATTGTCCGGTCCTCTCTCTCTGTTAAGGAGTTTGGCCTGGAGAAAAAGGATAGATGGAAAAATTGATGGACTGACCAAAAATATAAGCTGCTTTTCCTAGCTCATAGCTAATACTGTCCATATCTTTTTGCAAGAAATATTCCTTCTTTTGTGGTATTGTCCGCCTTTATTTTTGTCATGAGTGGCTTGTATGCCTTTATATAACTTCATTTTTTCATAAAACAGTTGAGTTTATTCTCAGAATTATAATAACCTCAGGGCACGCTATTTACCATTGATGCCTTGCATCAATATGTGTACTTGTTAATATATAGGGTTGGGAACAAAAACTTGATACAGAATCGATTTGCCCGAAAAGTTATTGTAGCTGAAGTCTCTAGCAGTTATTTTTATCACCAACATTAGCGTGTTTTTATTATTAGTAAACTGCGAGGTGCGTTGCTGCAAGTTCATGAGCTATCTAGCCGATGTAGCAATCTTCTAGTTACGTGGCATGGATAGAAACAATAATACCACCTTCAATCCAGTCACTAGCGAACACCATGTGGTCTATAAAAAGCAATCCTCTGCGGGCACGCAGTTGCTCTAAACATCTTAATTCTAGACTTAAGTAGGCCTTTGTATAGTCATGAGCCGGCGGTCTTCTAAGGCGAGTGGACTTTCTGCCACCAGACCTGAGGGATCGCCTATACCCATTACAAGTTATGGGCCGGCTTAACTGTAGTAGCATAGAAGTAGCAGTATTAGTAGAAGCAGCAGCAGCAGCAGCAGCAGCAGCAGCAGCAGCAGCAGCAGCAGCAGCAGCAGCAGCAGCAGCAGTAGCAGCAGCAGCAGCAGCAGTAGTAGTAGTAGTAGTAGTAGTAGTAGTAGTAGTAGTAGTAGTAGTATAGTAGTAGTAGTAGTAGTAGTAGTAGTAGTAGTAGTAGTAGTAGTAGTAGTAGTAGTAGTAGTAGTAGTAGTAGTAGTAGTAGAAGTAGCATACGTAGCAGTAGCCGTAGTATCCGCAGTAATAGCAGCAGCAGCAAGAGCAACAACAATAGCAGCAGCAGCGGAAGCAGCATCGTGTATTGCACGGTCCTCGCACTCCTACTCCGCTCCCGTATCGAGCATAGCTATGTGAGTGGGCATATGTTAGCACGATGCAGCAGTAGTAGCAGCAGCAGCTGCAGCAGCAGCAACATCAGCAGCAGCAGCAGCAGCAGCAGCAGCAGCAGCAGCAGCAGCAGCAGCAGCAGTAGTAGTAGTAGTAACAATAGCGGTAGCAGCAGCGGTAGTAGTAGTAGTAGTAGTAGTAGTAGTAGTAGTAGTAGTAGTAGTAGTAGTAGTAGTAGTAGTAGTAGTAGTTGTAGTAGTAGTAACAATAGCGGTAGCAGCAGCAGCAGCAGCAGCAGCAGCAGCAGCAGCAGCAGCAGCAGCAGCAGCAGAAGCAGCAGCAGTAGTAGTAGTAGTAGTAGTAGTAGCAGCAGCAGCAGCAGCAGCAGCAGCGGTAACAATAGCGGTAGCAGTAGCCGTAGCGGTAGCGGCAGTGGCAGCAGCGTCAGTGGCAGCGACTACGGCAGCGGGAGGCGGCGGTGTGAGCGGTGGGCGGTGGGGTGGTGGTGATGGCGCCGGTGGCAGCAGCAGCAGTGGTAGTAGTAATAGCAGTATTATTGGCAGTAGTATCTGTAACATCGCATGCAGCCACAGCTTCTGTATTCACGGGAGTAGTGGTAATGTAGCGTTTCATTATATCACATTTAAATGGTTCGTGATTTGGGTGTGTCGCTTGGGGTATATACGACGATGCCGAGTGAATTGGTTGTACCCATGCCTGACAACACACACGTTAATGTAAAATGGGTATTTTAACTGTCTTTTTGATCACACTCAGTTTGGATATAAATGTTCTATTCTAATAAAATTATAAATGACATTTAATTTTTACACGTTTGGCCGGATGGCAATCGTCTGATGCCTTTCCAAAGCGTGACACAAACAATTATGTTCACGAATTATATTACATTCTAGATATTACTAGCTTCTGAAGAAAGTTTATCACCCCTTAAACTGTATTAGTCACTGTGTAACCATTTTCCCAGTGCACTATAGAACGATCGATCGACTCAGATTCAGTGTCAGTTAGCATTGGAACTGATCATTATTTTGAAAACAATAATGCCGTACATTGCTACGCCAATGGCAAAGACCGTAAGAGCTTTCAGAAAACTTTATTTTATTATAAATGATAATTCCACATATTTCTGCGTGACTTTGGTTGCGAGTTTGCAGATTAAACAAAGGGTGACATAACAGGAGCAAAACAAATTTCCAGTTTTAGCCATGCGCCGCCCAACTTTAGCTAAGCTCCACCCACACCGCGCTCGTGTTGGGATCGATTGATCACTAAACTCTCTGGCTATCAATTTTCAGAAAAATATACAGGTAAGCTGTTGACTATTTTGAAACAGATTTGACTGTTGCAACAGCGCCCAGTCAAATTAATTTCTAAACATTCAACAACTTCTTTATTAAGACATACAATTCGTACAACGTGTCGGACTATTAAGAGTTAAAGACGGGCCAAATAGAATAATTTATGACGTAATGATTATGACGTCATCATACACGCCGTTTAGCTTATTATGACGTCATATGACGTCAGGTGATCGATGAATACTCTGACCGTCTTCAAATATGCGTTCGTGACGTACTTATCGACGTCATTCATGACGTCATTCATTATGATGTCATTCTACGCATCACGGAGTTGATTATGACGTCATATGATGGGTGAGTACTCTTGAAAGGTGTATTACGCCGTCGTCGTCCTTGGGAAACATTTGCGGAGTCACGGGGCATGTTACCCGTTATCTAACCAATGCAAATATTTCTTGATCTAACCAATCAAAATCCTTCGTTGAATGTTACACGTGGGTTCATATCGAGAAATTTTAAACGGGCTGAAAGCCGAACTTATATGGTAAAATAATATAGAGAATACAAGATGCAAATTCAGTTATGACAGGATTATATTTTCGAAACATGCAAAGTAGTAAAACAAATTCTTAATGACAGACAGTTACACATTATTATAATTTTGAATATTAGCGAATAATAGACTTAAACCTCGTGCTTGTATATACCGCTGCGTAAAAGCAACGCCCACCAACAGGACACCATAGAGATGCAAAAAGGAAATGAAGATTGTGAAGAAACATCTTTGCATCTTGCGCACCAAATCACAATATTCCATTTAAGAAAATGCTTGAGACTGACATTTTAGTTCAATGTAAAGAGTAATATTTCTCTCTATAGTAATGCCCTGCCCATTGTAGCTACGCTTCGGCCTTGTATGCAACAGTTGCCGATTAATTTGGTTTCAAAATCTTCATAATGTTTATTAAATTGCAAAGACATACAATTCAGACGGATACTGTGGGATCTTTGCCCCTTTCGTGTCAAACCTATACGTCATTTGATGACGACGTCAGCAAATGTTCGAACATGCTTCCGGCTGCCGGTGAATGGTGATTTCTTAGACAAATTAGACAAATATTGGCGATGACAAGTGCAGTGCATATTCCATCTGAACGTCCACAATACGCAATCGATCAACACACATAATATGATCTGTGCATATTGCAACGTGAGCAGTGCATTGCACCAGTTAACCACATCGACGTGAAATTAGATTACCGACACTAGGCCACAATATACGACCGCTTCACGCCGCACCGGTTCAGCAAAGTATCCCAGAGACGCGATATTTGCATTAATTATGCAGATGAACGAGAAATGTCCTTTGAGAAGGGTGATGTAGCATCATTATCTATATCACGCGATGGACACTCCCTTATCATCATAAATAATACGTTCATATGACAATTGCTCTTCAGTGATAACTGTGGCATAATATTGCATGTAATGAACTGTGCTTAAGATAGCATATCGGTAGTGTGTTGAAAAGCATCAATATTTTACATATCATATCAGGTCTGTGAATGATTCATCATTCAGCCATAGTGTTCTGACACAGTTATCGACTAGTACATGTGATTCCTAACCAATAAGATGTTCAGATGATGAGAAGACATTCTCCAGTTATATTCGATGTGAGTGATCTAAAACTTAAGAGGTTTAGCGACACTGCGGTCATAATCGCCGCTGAGTTCTATCTTAACCAGAAAAATGCAGACACCATTCAATGCGTGCACCACAAGTACAATACCAAATGAACTTACAGCACGTCACAATTGAATTAGCATAGTGAGCTATGCGCTGTAACCCAATACAAATCCACACGTTATGAAAACTGTGTGATCACAATAATCCCAATAAAACGGAAACATTAATAAAGTTAATAATGTGAATTATTAAATTGTACATTACCACCCACATGCTCGAATGTTGTTCAACTTGGTTCAATCGAAATAAATGATGGATAAACAAGTATAATTTACAGGAAAACTTACCTCATCTTAAATATTGATGAGATTTTAGTGTCTTTATCATGCCGCAAAGTAAAATACCCAGGCTTTAGTAGTTAAATGTTAATAGATTTCTCCAGCCGATGAAGACTGTCATGATTTACTTTTCAACCACTTAGTGAAAGCCTAGACTGTCTGTCTCGGTATATACGTTTGGTCATAGAGGCATCATCCATGGTTTGCCAATGAAGTGTAAAGCACACACACAGGGTATGCAGTTGAATTTGTTGAAACTAATTTGATTGGAAGATGTTGATGCCGAATGCAGTAAAATTACTATCCAAAATCTTAAACATTGTCTGTATTACATAATCATGTAGTGTTATATTGGTACTTACATGACGTCACACAGTAATCCTTGAGGGCATTGCATGATGATGATCACAGATTCACATTTCGACATTAACTAGATGTTCAACAGCAAATAATTGTGATACAGATAAAAGAATGTGCCCGGATGAGGAATGATTTGGAATCTATACCGTAATCTATCAGATCAATGCTATCCACTGGAAGAACTGGCTCAATAACCGAGCCAGTCATTCCAGTAGTAAGTTTTCAAAATAGTCTTCTCATCGCCTGCAAATTGATATTCAATAAGCGAATATTTTGATATTCTTGACCCGATTTAGCCATTAAGAGTTAAATTATATATGATGTTAAGGTGGCCATGATGTATTTATCAGCCAATCAGATACAACTAGGATCCTTGCATTACGATATACGTTCAATCATCTAATCTACACTTTTGCTGTGGGGTAGAGGTGGGTGGGGGGGGGGCAGCAAACATACAAGAAAGATGCTAAATATTTTGAAACTAAATTGACTGGAAGCTGTTGCTGCTTTAGGTATTGTGATATAAATATATATCTGCATTTGAATTCAATCGTTATGCCAAAATATATTAACAAAATACGACAGTTGAAATCAGATCCAATAAAAGATATGTATGCTGTCGTTTCTAGTAAGCGTAGGACAATCGCAATTAACAATGCTTTGAACAGATCTTAAATATGTTTCAGACTTTACAATCAAAGATAAATCGAGTGACCACGGGCATCATGAACTAAGAGATGGCGATATTTGAAGACGTTCCTTTGTTGAAATATGGTTCAGTGTCGCCGTCTTCCATCCATCGTCCTATTGCACGGTCCTCACCCTCCCGCTCCACCACCCCTCGAACGTCGTAGCTATCATCGTCCTATTGCACGATTCTCGCCCTCCCACTACGTTCACGTATCGAACAGCGTAGCTGTTTGAGTGGGCGTATGTTAATACAATGCGTAGCTACGTGAGTGGGCGTATGCTAGTACGATGTCTTCCATCCTAATGTCGTCTAACGAAACATGTGTATGACATCTGACATTCTATTATTGGCGACACAGTTTTGATGTTACATTCCAACTGAATAGATATATCTGCTTCTGCTTATACGATCTTATAGTCCAAGAGCCACTGGGGTGTTTAATCACCCCAAAAAAGGCCAAACAAACTGATGCTGTTTTTAGATAGACCAATAAATGTAGTATATGAAATGAGTAATCTTAGTTGCTGAATATATTCCGGTTTCTTTAAAATTGGATGAGTTCAAAGGTACCTTGATATTTGACGTACCTGACAAATTAGGGGTAGGGGAAATTCAAAGTCACATCGCTCTCTTATTTATACACCCAGCCTTGCCCAAGACCCATCATATTAAATGTAATGAAGGCCGCTTTCAACTGATACCACGTTTTGATTCCAGAGGTCAGCAATATTGTTCTTAACGCATTATTTTGCAACCAGTTCATGCCCATCCTTAGCTGGCTTTAAAGGTGTTCACTCATTTTTGGCTAGTTTAAATGCCACTGTAGGAATTTACATCAGCCTCATCATCAGAAGAGACAACAAGCAGTTCATCATTACAGTCTTCATTCCATTCCTCTGCGAATGTCTCTGGATCAATGACGTCACTAGTGTCAGATGGAACCCGATGGCCGTCAAACCAGTTCACTATGAACATATCATCAACACAACACCAGCCGTGGTTGCAAGGATCTAGCGCCAGAATTGACTGTTCGTCTGCATGCTTCCAAATATATGCCACATAGTTAGCTCGCTTGATCGTCAGTTTAAACACAAGCCCACATGGTGGTAGGCTAACCATAACCCTAACCCCAGTAGCTCTTGGACTATTACATTATTCATAATCTTAACAGAAAAAGGGTTGCAGATGATAGTCGATACTTACTGCTTACCTGTAAGGTTTTCTGGAAATTGATAGTCAGAGAGTTCAGAGATCGATTAATCCCAACATGGACGAGGTGTGGGTGGAGCTTAGACAGAGATGGGCGGGGAATAACTAAAACTGGAAAGGTCCATTTGTGTACGAATACGCGCTAGTATGTGTACATGAGTGCGTCTGTACCGTTGCATAGCCATGCGCGTATGTCTCGTTAGAGTATTGGAATGTATATAGTGAAGCAAGAACTCTGCTGATTATATACCATATTTCGAATGAAAATCGCTATAAGTCCGCGACTCCATTTGCTTTCAAAATATTCAACCTCTGAATCGTAATTTTGTTTTCAGACTCTTTGAAATCTAGAATAGAATGTGCAGTTAATTCACGAAGACAAGAACTAATAATAAATATCAACGTTTATTCTCTAATAAAATCATGAATATTTGATCTAACGTAATACTGTTACAGCGGCTTAAGCTTGGTCCATCATGCAAGATCAGCCGCTGCTCAATAAAACGTGCACCTTTATGATGTGATATTGTGCATTAAAGATTGACTAATGAATCACATCCAGACTAATGAGGAAAACGTTAGATGCATATATGGTTTATTGACGCACTGAGAATTTGCACTGTCGACACAAATAAGACTACAGTATTTAAGATTATTTCCATATGACGTGATTTAGCGTTGTCTATGTGGCTAGGGCTCCAGAAGATATGCATAAGAAACAACTGGTAAATGTTAAATTAAGGGAAGGGGGGGGGGGGGGGGGGCAGGGGGATGGCAGGGGTATGGGGGGGGGGGGGAGGGAAATAATAGCTGCTTGCTAACGTTCACCGGGAAGCCTATAGAGTCAAATGCTTAATTCCGTTGACGATAAACCACGGACACTGTTTATTCTGAAAACATTAAGTAGCAGGATGAGAGTGAGGGAGGGAATGAGGGAGGGAGCGAGGAAGCGAATGAGGGAGGGAAGGAGGGAGGGAGTGAAAGAGTGGGGAGTTAGGGAAGGAGAGGTAGTGAGGGAGGCAGGGATTGAGGGAAGGAGGCAGAGAAAGCGATGGAGGGAAGGGGTGGGGGAGGTAGGAAGGGAGCGATGGAGAGAGAGAGAGAGAGAGAGAGAGAGAGAGAGAGAGAGAGAGATAGAGAGAGAGATACAGAGAGAGAGAGAGAGAGAGAGAGAGAGAGAGAGAGAGAGAGAGAGAGAGAGAGAGAGAGAGAGAGAGAGAGAGAGAGAGGGAGGGAGGGAGGCCAATTTTATTCATTGTGCATAATATTTCCTGATCATCGGCAATTTGTATTCACAGATGATTACATTATTTGGCTCATTGTTCTGCTTGGTCCAATCGCCGCTTTTATATTAAACGTTATTTTCCAAATATCATTATCACGGTGTGCCGCACCGAGTTCATTGCGAATACTCATGTTTGTATATGCACGAAAATCAGCGACATACCCATAGTATGACACTAACTTTCACCAAAGCTTTTCAAAAATGGATCCAGTAAGGACTAACAAGCCACACGAACGCGCGCGCACGCACGCACGCACGCACACCCACACACATTTCTGACATTAGATGCAAGAAGCAGGCAATGATTGGAATATAGCTTCATTGCACCCCTCCACTTACATCCTGATTGCTATATTGGCATTCCTATCGCAATGGAGGGATGCGATATGTCGCTAAAGAATTTGCCGTTATAATCAAATATGTCACATGTTAAACTGACGTCACAGTCAAATGAGGTAGCTTCGTCATAAAATAAGAAAATGCGTATTCTGGAATGTTTGCCTTTGATGAACAATTTAATAATCCTTCTGTGAAGTATTTTGGAGCAAATATCACTTGGCAGCAACATTCACTTTCAAAATAGTCAACATTCTACCTACATATAGCTACCTTGAAAGTTAGAGTCCGTGATTGCGGTCCTAAAAGTTTTCAAATTGATTTCAACACGTAAACAATGTTAGAAATGGGTGGAGCGTAGCTAGAAATGGGCGGGGCATAGCTAGAAATACATCCTTCTATTGTTACATTTCTCACCCCGATTGTTGATCCTTACCGGCTTGCGAGGCTTCCCAAATCGCAACATGCCCTGGTCAAACACCCACAAAGCGCGGTAATTGACCTATCCGGAGTATCCATCGATGATCTGACGTCATATGACGTCGTACTCAGCTAAGCGGCGTGTAAATGATTCTATTAGGCCCGTCATTAACTCTTAATAGTCCGACACGTACGAATTGTATGGCTCTGCTATTTAAAAAAACATACTGTTGAATATTTTGAAACTAATTTGACTGGGCGCTCAATGTTCAATAGCTTACCTGTACAGTTTTCTGGAAATTGATAGTCAGGAAATTCAGATATCGATCGATCCCAACACGAGCGAGGTGTGGGTGGAGCTTAGCTAGAGATTGGTGGGGCATAGCAAAAACTGGAACGGTCCATTACATTAGCTCTTGGAATTTGATTAGCCTCGGAAGGTGGCCGATTCTCTCATTGCATACTATCGATCATCAAGTCAGTATTATTCAGCCACTTTGAATGATGGACACCACTTTAATTCGATTTTGATTGATTTGAAAGAGTCCGTACCTGTTATTTTGTGTCGATTACCAGTTGCCGTTTGGTGTCTTCAATTGACTTGTTGTTAATCGTTTGGAGATAAAGATGTGACAGAAAATCAGAGAACATCAGTCTGCATGAACATCTATTTCAATGAACCTCACAGTCAATGCCGACTTGAATGGCATAGATAAGTTCGTCTCGAACGCCTATTTGATGACAGACTTAGCGTTGTTGTCCGAATTGTATATCTTTTCTATTTAATAAACATGCTGTTGGTAGCAATAGCACCCAGTAAAATTAGTTTTAAAAATATTCAACAGCTTACCTGTATACTTTTCTGGAAATTGATAGTCAGAGAATGCAGGGATCGATCAATCCCAACACGAGCGAGGTGTTGGTGGAGCTTAGCTGGAGATGGGCGGGTCATAGCTAAAACTGGATTCCTCCTTTGACGTTTCGAAGAGAAATTTTGTCTTCCTCTTGCATACAGATGTACATCCGACTGTTCACTCCCAGGCACAACGCACTTATTAACATGTACCCAATTCCAGAACTCTCTAAGGCAACAGCAACCTTCAGGAACGTTATTTCCAACATATGTTTCCGTCCTCGCTGTCAGAAAACATTTGCCACGTGATTGGAACAATCCGGCAGGATGGTCGAAATTAATCGCCTGAAGAAACTACCTTACTGTGTTTCAAGTATATAGGACAAACAGGTATAGACATTTTAGAGATGTGGTTAGCGATAGATTGAAATGTTTGAAACAAGAGTTTCTTTTAACAAGATGGCAATTGTCTGGTTGAGAAGTGTAAATTCAGCCTGTATAGATGTTCCAATATTCTATCCATCGTGCAGTTTCCATTATCATTATAAATAATGAACGTTTTGGAAATATTTCTTCTCTAAGCCAAGCCAAAGGAATTTTTTTTAAATCTAGATGCTCTCAAATTGCATCTCCTGCATTTCTGGAGGCAAATATTGGTCTTTGGTTGTCTGTAAAATTGATATATTTTACTTCGTTTCTTAGTCTTTTGGCAAAGTGCGAGGCCCCCTTAAGCACGGGGCCCTATACTGCACTCTTTCACAGTATACTTGGTATAGTCACTAGTCAGTGTTGTTGTTGGTGTTGTTTTGCACGCGTATGTGAACAAAAAATCTGTTTTACTTGTTGGGCGGGGTCCCACCTGGCCAGGGGCCCATGACGAGTCCTCGTCACCTCGCCCCTTGCCACCACGGCACTGCCGCGTTAGAAGACAGCTGGGAAGTTGTGTCAAACACACCTGCATATATAAACCCTTGTTTCCAACATTTCAGTCTATCTCTATCCACATCTCTGAAATGCCTACCTGTTTGGAAGCTATGCACTTTATCTTGAAAGCGTGTTTTATGTTTATGCGTGGCTTAACCAACTTAGAGATTCCTCTGATACTTTCCCATGCATTGATGCAAATAATTATACGCACGGATGGATTACATTCGTGACCTAACTAGCACTTACAGCAGCTACAGCGAGCACCAACTTGAATTTTAGATTAAGGACATGTACAGATCAAAAACAACATTGACGCTAGATTCATCGTGATTTGTTTGATGTGACATCTAAATGCATCTCGTGTCAGGAGGCTTGCAGTAGTGCATCGATAAGAGGCATTATATTCTCTCTACAACTATTTAAAGCATTGAATCACATATTCACATCCAGATCCCAATTATATAACAGTGAAAACAAGGGAAGAATCCAGGTTTAGCTATGACCCGCCCATCTCTAGCTAAGCTCCACCCACGCGCTAACCTTGGTGTGATCGATCCATCACTGCACTCCCTGAATATTAATTTACGGCCAACTATATAGGTAAGCTGTTGAATATTTTGAAACTAATTTAACTGGACGCTGTTGTTGCCTATGGCAGCAACAGCGCCCACTCAACTTAATTTCAAAATATTCAACAGCACGTTTATTAAATAGCAATGCCATACAGTTAATTCATACAACAACGCATAGTCCGTCATCAATTATGCGTTCGTGATGAACTTATCTACGTTATTCAAGACGTCATTTATTATGACGTCAGCCTACTAGTCACGTAGTTGATTCTGTGATGCAAGCTGTTTCTTTTTTAGAAGTTAACATAATGTCTCCATGAGGTTTAGCATATTATGGGTTGCTTCTGTAGATATTTAAGCGAGGTTTAATTTTACAAAATTATCCTCGTAGCGTTGGTAATTAATTTAATTTGATGCTTTGTTTATCGTGGCAGGTTGCGCGCATAATGCCGACTAACCTTACAGGCGCGAACATATTGTGGCGATAAGTTAATTTCACATCAAGCGATTAAAACTGTGAAATATTTTCGCCAATAAACACTTGTAGAAAAAGGCAATGAGATTTTGACCGCGGGTGAAACACAATCTTGTACCCACAAATGCATGTCTCATGTCGTCAATGCCGAATAATCATGTGTACCAATTGGTGACCACGTGTGTTTTGAGTTCACGTTTTGGGACTGGTAACGCAGGATACTGGGTCAATAGCTGGCCGCATTAGCCCGGCATTGGCCCAGTACCGGCCCAGTAAGCCGCGTTATTAGGCTGTAAGGTTGTCGTGTAAGACAGGTCTAACTCCATCCTCTGTGTTTTATTTATTTAACAAGATGACCACGAATGCGTTAACCGAAAATCATATAGAGGGATCCCAACTGTCACATACAGCTAAGTATTTAACGTTAAATGACGTCACAATGAAAATGGCGAAGTTCATGACACTAAAATCGAAAAGTCTGTCACGAGCATTGTACGAATTGTAGGCCTATGATCATTAAATAAATATTCTGTTATTTAACTGGGCCCTGTTGATGCCAAGC
>CM067372.1:114529172-114558222 GCA_034401795.1 Chaetoderma sp. LZ-2023a
GTGCTTGTCCCACGACCACGATTCAAGTCAACTTGATTAATTAAATTAACAAATATATACGCAAGAGTCAGTTAGATTCAGCAATGAGGCTCATATGACCAATAAACGAACTATTATGCCATTTTAACATACCGCCATGAGCAATGTACATACTGGAACCTCGGTAACATAGCCGTCTCCCATTTCACATCAATACATACAGACAGGTTCATTCGGGAAATGGAGTGATCCGATCGGTTACTCAAGTATCTTCCGCCATAATGGACCTTTCCATTTTTAGCTATGCCCCGCCCATCTCTAGCTAAGCTCCAACCACACCTCGCCCGTGTTGGGATCGATCGATCTCTGAACACCCTGACTATCAATTTCCAAAAAAACTACACAGGTAAGCTGTGGAATATTTTGAAACTAATTTGACTGGGTGCTGTTGCGCGCAGTCAAATTAGTTTCAAAATATTCAACAGCGTGTTTATTAAATAGCAAAGAATTGCAAACACATACAAGTCATACAACGTGTCGGACTGTTTGAGATTTGGTGACGGTCTGTATGGAACCCTTTGTGACATAATGATTGTGACGTCATCATACACGCGCTGAGCTGATTATGACGAAGTCAGACGATGGATGGATACTCTGGAAAGGTGAATTAAATACGTCACATATTAGCTGACGTCACAACGAAAATGACGTTGGTCTCTCAATTCGAAAGGTCAGTCACTAAAGCATGCAAATTGCATCTTTCCTGAATTTATAATTTAATAAATATTATGTCAAATAGTTTGAAACTAATTTGTCTAGGTGCTGCTGCTGCCATAGGAAGCAACCAGCCCCAGTCACATTAGTGCTAACATATTCAACAGCTTATCTGTATAGTTACTTTGAAATTCAGATTTTGAGAATTAAGGTCTCAAACTTTCAAATCGATTCCAACACACGTAAACGGTAGGCGGAGCTTAGCTAGAAATGGGAGGGGCCTAGCTAGAAAGGGAACGCTCTATTACAAACAGTAGTCCAACAACTGCGTTAGTGTCTGTAGTTATTTTAGTAGGGGCCTAGGCCTACTGATCTACTGACGGATGCCGTTAACGCATTACTATAACCTTATTCACGTTCCAAAAATTCAAAAGATCGTCAGATCCTCGTGCATATATTGTTCTCTACTTAGATGATGTCAGCACACATCGTTGAACTTCAAGATATGCGTTGTAGGAAGAAAAGAATCCATTATCAACAAACGGAAGCGATAGCCACGTGCTCCCGGAAATAGAATATGCACCGGGAACTTATCACAGCAGTCCATGGCTTGTTGCGTGATGGTGTGCATCGTATTTGTGCTTTGCCCCTTAATGGACTCTCTTAACCCTTTATTGGGTAAATTTGGTCAATAATATCAAAATATTTGCTTATAAATGTTCTTTTGTAAGCTAAGAGAAGACTATTTTTGTAAATTTACCACTGGAATGACTGGCTCGCTTACAGAGTCAGTCATTCCAGTGGTAAAATTCCAAAAATATTCCTGCAACTGAACAATCTTCAAGATCACTGTTGTGGAGGTCGGTTTCGACCGGCTTCGTCATGAAAGAGCTACTGATCAATAGAATGATCTATTTCTAGGTACATTTCGCCCATTTCTAGCTAAGCTCCGCCCACGTTGTACATGCGTTTAAATTGATTTTAACACTTTGAATGCTGAATTCCGAGAATGTCAGTTTCGATGTAACTATACATGCACGTAAGATGTTGAATTTTTTGAAACCAGAAGTCGTTACTGCATGCAGTCGCTCACAGTTAAATTAGTTTCAAAATATTATCAACAGAATATTTGGTAAATTGTAAACTCACTACAGAATACAATTCAAACAATTACTGTCAGATTTTGTCCCTTTGGCCTTGGATCTATATCATGTGATTGTGACGTCAGCTAACATGTGATGCATTTGGATTATGATGTCAGATACTTGAATTACAGTTCTGATACGTCTTAACGTCTACTTCAGAATGTCATGACAATTTTCTTTTTGGATTAGACGACATAGCTTGCCAGTTTATATTATTCGGTTCATGGTCCAGTCACTACCTAAGAAACGGACAGAAAAAATATTTGATGCGACCAATTAATAAGCTTTGATTCAAGACAGCGCTGTACCTGCTATGGAAGGAAATGCTAAGGTATTGTGGCAATAACGGAACGCGGATGGATAACCACTTTTTAATGGCTGGATTGGTGAAACCCGCTGCTGGGCTCTTACAGTCTTCACAACAACAACAACAACAACAACAACAACAACAACAACAACAACAACAACAACAACAACAACTTACTTTAACACAATGAGAAACTGACACCATGTGTAAAAAGAGGTACTGTATAATAAAAATGATGAATTTGCACAATCCCAGGAGACACGGATCTGACTGGATATCTGCTGAATGAATAATGGTAATGCACTTTACTATCCTCGACCGAATGGTCTGTTGGTGAATTGAGAGTAGGAATACAAGATGGCTTGAGCGGGGTGGATGGTTGCTGGTGGGAATGGTGACGTTGAGTTAGCCCATTTACTTTATATAATGAATTAAATATTAGCGGGAATTCCAGACTTCATAGTTATGACCTATGCATATTGGAGCTTGAGCACAACCGTTCCGCAGGAAATTAGAGTGCTGTGCTCCACCAACGCACCCTCCGAATCTCAATTTCCAGAAAACTACGACAGCAACAGCGCACAATCAAATTAGTTTCAAAATATTCAACATCATGCTTATTAAATAGTAAAGACATGCAAGTCGTACAACCTGGCAGTTCCTACAACCTGGCAGACTATTATAAGCGTTTAAGACTGACAGGGGCGGATCCAGGAGGTCATTTGCCGGGGTGTGTGGGGTGGGGGTGTGTGGGTTGGGGGTGGGGGTTGGGGGGTGGGGGTGGGGGGGGGGGGATGCACCCAAAATATCAAGGGCGTTAACTCTTGAAGATGAGCTCATTCCGCCACCAGAAGGTAGGTAAAAAAAAAGTGCCCCCCCCCTCACCCCGGATCCGCCACTGACTAACTAAATCTAAACATTCATGGCGTAATTGATTATGGCATCGTCCTACACGTCACGTGATTATGACGTCATACGCTTGATGAAAAACTGGAATCCTCCATTATATTGTGGGCAGTGTGCCACTCACTGTGTAAGCCCTGTGTATGGCCTATATTCTCATCTCAGCATGCCGCGTCATCACAACGAAGCAGTCCAGAGACACGACGTGTGCATTAATTATGTGATAGCATGATAAACGTGCATTGGCAAGGATGGTGTTGGATCGTTGATCTCTATGTCACGCGATGCGTGTTCACCTGAGAGCATAAAGAATATGCACCTATAACAACTGCTCGATGGATACTTAAGCTAACTGTGATATCGATATCGGCTTTAAAAGTCTATCAATATTTTATATATTATATCGCCGTCACGCCCAGACTCGTATTATGAGTCAGACGTGTGAACAAGTTAGAAAAACACATGTCTCAATAAAGGATCCATTTCTAGCTAGGCCCAGCACCCCTCCTACGCCCCACCCCACAACCACCCCCCTCCACCCCCACCCCACAGACCACCACCACACCCCACACTTTTGCATGTGTTGGAATAGATTTGGAACTTTCAAACCTGAATGCTCAGAATCTAAATACCAAGGTAACAATACAGATAAACTGTTGTATATTTTGAAACTAATTTGACTTGGGGTTGCTGCAAGAGTCCAAGTCGATTAAAAATATTCAACATAATGCTTAGTAAATTGCAATTTCTTCAAACACATACATTTAGCACATTAGCGACAGATTTTCCAAATTTTGCATCATATCGATTGTTAGATTGCACGTCGTTCAGCAAAAGAATACTCTGAATTATGTCATAAGAAGTCTCTATGATTTTTGAACAATCAGATCTTCCATCTTGGATGAAAGGTATTGTCCATATAGGCTCAACCATAATTTGGAATACTATACTCTGGTGCATTCAAATGTGTATTTTCGTAGTTCTGTAATTTTTTAACAAGTGCGCATATCACACGACAAAGTCATTTTCTGTATTAATTTCTCGGCCGATCCCTTATATGGTTAGTTATTCAAACAAAATATTAGATTAAAATAGCGAACCCAATTGTACTAGCGTTAACAAATAGTATATTCAAGGTGATGATATTTACGAAAACAGGTAACTGCACTGCACTTGAGTCATCGGCCATCGGGACACCCGTCCTATAGGAAAGGTATGCGCATGACCGATCTATAGTCTTCAAATCTGTGGAGCCCACCTAATAATAACTCACGTGCACATACACATGTACGCACGCACGCACGCACGCACGCACGCACGCACTCACGCACGCACGCACGCACGCACGCACGCACGCACGCACGCACGCACGCACGCACGCACGCACGCACGCACGCACGCACGCACGCACGCACGCACGCACGCACGCATACATGCATGCATGCACGCACGCACTGTGTGTGCAGTTTCTCAATCGTGTCGTATCAAACCCAGCCTTCGCCTGTTGCAACTGTTTTGTACCCTTTACCCCAATCAATCATTTCACGAGTTGCTTATTGTAGAGCCATACCTCTGTGAGACCAATTACGGACTAAAATGGATTCGGTTAGTTTTGGGAAAAAAATCCCACACGTCATACTATAAAAGAAAATAAAAACATAAATTGCGTTTCATCAGAAACGCAGAACCTCTTGTATCTTTGAAATCTATATACACAAGTCGTTGTTCTCCCATCTCATCTTATACATTTGCGCGCAACAGTCGGTTCGTAAACATTAAAAATATTTGCTAGAAACAATATTTGTGAAACCCACCAAACTTAACTTTTTAATATTTCATATGGCAGAACCTGTCGATTTCTCGGAGTGATAACGATGCGTTTTCCACAAGGTCGTTTACGACGCATGAGAAAATATATGCCTTTCTGGCAAGTGTTTGACTCTATACGGATTGATTGGAAGGATCAGTGCGCTTTGAAGACATGACAAATAGTGTTTCGCGCGCCAATGAACTGCCACACTAATCCTCCGTAGATGGTCATATATAAGCGTTTATAATGATGCTTTATTTTTAGCTTGTAATCACACAGATACGCATTCATCTCCTCTCCGATAGAGCTTTGGATAGCCATGAGATTTTCCACATTTGTAATTTATTGATCTACAGTTTTTCTGCTCAACATTACTATAACGACCAGCCACTGTTTGGTATCCATCGGTGGAGCGTTTTGCTACACATTGCCCGATTTAGACCAGTACTGATCAAAGTATAACCATCCGTCTACTAGCTGCATTCCGTTTGGTAGACTTATTTGGAACTAGTGACTTCTAACAAACATGACGATACACTTGGCAAAAACGTGAGCATCCATAGCAAGACGTAGATCAGGCTAGATAACAGGTCAACGCCATTCTTCTCACTGGAAGCAATTATACATTCCTCAGTCAGCGACAATTAGATACGCCTCTTAGTTAATACTTTTGTTTGTCATTCCATCTGTCGACCATTCCATATATCATTTGGAATGCGCGTGTGTGTAGCATCAACACACATATTAGCGTATTGTAAATCTCGAAATGCCAGTGTAATCTGATGGTTGGAATGAACACAAAACACACCTGACGGTAACACCACTATATTGATGCAAATACAGGTTGTCGGTTATATGTCATAGGAAATGCTTGTGACACTCAAGATGGTGAGTCGTTATAGTAATGCTGCCGCTTAGTGACCCAGTAAAAGACATGTCTTTTGGAGCCAAGCAGTTCTTTGGGACAGGTGGGCGTTTGATCACCTCTCACAAAAAAGCACGATGTTATGGCTCTTACGTCAGCCCTGTTTCTTAATCAGCCTTGGCTGTATACCATTTACAATTCACCTTTCCAGAGTGCTCATCCATCATCTGACCTCGTATGACGTCATAATCAACCCAGCGCGTGTATGATGACGTCATAATCATTACGTTACAAAGGGTTCCATATAGACCGTCACCAAATCTCAAATGGTCCGACACATTGTATGAATTGCATGTCTTTGTAATTCTTTGCTATTTAATAAACATGCTGTTGACTATTTTGAAACTAATTTGACTGGGCGCTGTTGCTGCCTTAGGCAGCAACAGCACCCAGTCAAATTAGTTTCAAAATATTCAACAGCTTACCTATGTAGTTTTTTGGAAATTGATATTCATGGTGTTCAGAGAACGATCGATCCCAACACGAGCGAGGTGTGGGTGGAGCTTAGCTAGTGATGGGCGGGGCATAGCTAAAATGGAAAGGTCTATTGAGAGAACTATTGGAGCATGTACACAAACCAGCTCTGCCACGAGAGTGTCGTATAAATGCCTCGGAGACAACATTATCAAGATATACTACTGTAATCAATGTTGCTTCAAAGCTCAAGCTGAAAAGTTTTCATTCTCAAGGGGATAGTTGCGGTGTCGTTGTCAAATGAATAGTAGGCATATTGCGCAATTGTACCACTTGTCATGCATGGGTGAGATGCATAGTAGTGCGTGTGTGCGTACGCGTTATCGTCGTTATTTCGAAAAACGTCCCTGCTGACCTTGCAAAATGACTTAACGGAGATACATTTCTGGCTATGCCACGCCCATTTCTAGATAAGTTCTGTCCTCTTTGTATACACTCCATAAGATTGATAACACACTCATAATAAAACATCTACATATCTCTGACAATTAGCGACGTGTGTCACTATATACACTTAAATTTTAAGATGATAGCTTTCACATGTTTCTAAACTAGCAGGGGTGTATGAAGGTACTTGCACATGGGGGTGGGTGGAGGCTGAAATATGAGTGGGGCCAAAACCTAGAGGGGGCGCTATGGGGATTCACTATTGGAGAGGCAAAAACTGGTGGGCGGGGGGGGGGGGTGGGTGGGTGGGTGGAGCCTTACCCCTTGCTCCCACCCCACCCATGTTCCTACGCCTATGAATCTAGCCTTATCCATATGACACATGATACATACACAGAGTACGACCTATCTATAATGCACATAATATGCTGCATATAAGCGTGGTCCTTAACCATTTCACGACGAAACAGGCGACAGCCGGACTCTGTGGTGGTCTTTAGATTTTCAAAGGTTTATCACTGGAATGACTGGCTCGGTAACCGAGCCAGCCATTCCAGTGATAAAATTTCAAAAATAGTTTTCCCATGACCTGCAAATGGACATTTAGTAAGTAAACATTAAAATCTTCGCGACACAATTTAGGCACTATAGTCCAGTTAAAATAGGGTTGAACCTAGAACAAATTGCAACAAAAGATTGTTTTCTTTTATATTACTACCACGACCTCATTGAACATTATATAAAAACTCCGACAAAATTCGACACAGGGAAATGGGATAGTTTAGCAGAAATCCGATATGGTCGATATCATCAAATTTGAGACTCTGTATCTCTTAAACGATTGGCTTTATACACTATAAATGTATTATAAATAGACAGAAACATGATACCAAAGAATCAAATTAGTTTGGTGAAAATACAGTATGACGTACCTAAGACGACATGACCTAAATATGACGTCATCATATATCGGTCTCCCATTGATGAAAAACACATTTTCTCCATGTTTTCGGCGGAGGCAATATAATCAGAGATATGTTGACTTCCTAATCACTATTAACTTTTAAGGTGTAATGCTACATTCTGGTAGGCAGGATTCTAACAATTATTCTATGTATTTGATGAATGATTCCAAACAGCATGACACCACATCTATGTCGAGGTCATCAAGTTCTTCAACATCAACTGTTATATCGGACGCAAATATTCGTTTACTTGTCATAATTTGTGTAAGTGTGAACGCTTACACAAGTACAACTAAAATTTGTGATCGAATGTATTGCCTTCGGATTAGCTAATCTAATGTGTATCTCAGGTATCACAAACCCCACCTCCACACGCATAGACCAATGCCTTTTCAACGGCTTCGTGAATTTCCTCACGATTCTGCAAGCTCTGCAAGCTTCATCAAGAACCCGTCGGTCTGTGCCTTTTTAAGAGGTGCACCTTTTCCAATTCCAATTAGTCTGGAGGTGGTATTACAACCACGAATCGCATACCTGTATGAAGGGCAGAATAAAGCAAACCTGCTCACTGAGTTTTTCCCTTAATGCCTGAATGCTCATACTTGAATAGCTCAACTAGAATACAGTCACTGTTGTTAGCAATAATTATCTCTGGAAGAAGAGCCATAAATCCACTGATACTGTCTCACCTGCTAATGGCAAACACTTTTGTCCTAGTTTTTCCACATGGTCCTTTCTATTAAACCTGAAGTCAAATGCGTTCTGTCCTTCAATTTTCATCAGCATGGCCAATCCTACTTCAACAGCTCTATGAGGATCTTCCCACTGTGAACCTATTGCACCTACTGCTATGTAATAGAGCTCCTCTTTTTTCAAATGGATTGCGATCTTGTAGAAATCCTAATATTTCCTCGGCATCTGATCTGTTCTTTTCTGCCATCTCAGCTTCCATGTCCGTGTGTTGCTCGCGTGTACGGCATTGCTGTCCTATCTGCTCTTGCATCATTTCTGCCAGCGAGTGTGTTGCTTTCAAGCCATGACTAGCCCAAGTGAAAGGCCACTAGTACTTTTCACAAAGACCTCATCAACACTTGCTCTATCACTAGGTATGTGGGCAATCTAGCACAGAAACGATCTGTGTTTATAAAAATTACCCTAGTCCGTGCATTACTTTAAAAGTAAAGGTATTCAATCAATTCTAGTTATTTATTTGACTCTCGTAAATGAGATATATTTGTCCAGTAAAATATTGGTCAATATATAGCACACTTTCAGCAATTTTACATTAACTGAAAACAAATTTCCAAGCAGATATGAGCTTATTTATAATCCAAATACCGGTATCCATGCAATAATTCCGGAATAATTACACGTAATGACGTGTACGGCGTAATTACATAATATTATATTTTCAAAGAACTATAAATTGATTCTTTGGTATCATATTTCTATCTATTTATAATACATTTATAGGGTATAAAACTATCATTTAGGCGATGCAGATCCTCAAATTTGGCGTTGTAAGCCATATTGGATTTTTGCTAAATTATCCCCTTTCCGGGCGTCGAATTTTGTCGGAGTTTGGATATAATGTTCAATGTGGTCGTATTAGTAACACAAAACAAAAAAATCTTTTGTTGCAATTTCTTCTAGGTTCATATAAATTGTGGCTTAGCTTTACTGAACTACTAAAGTGTTAAAGAGTCGAAGCCTTGATAAATATTGATCAACCTATTTGTTTTAGTAAATAGCCTTTGTGTCTAAATGATGGCAGTTCATTAGGATGAGTGGCTTGTATCTTTATGAACCATTATCATTTAGTCCCACTTGCATGTGACTGTTATAGCCCGGACTGACTTATCGGTCGCTCTCTACGCTCAAATAAGAGTTCAACTTCCGGTTTGTATTGTATAAAGGCTTCCTTCCGGTTATCAGTCGGCACCCACAAACCTGACATGTAGTCGTAGGTTTCCGGAAACCGGGTGTGTGTTGGGAGAGGATATGTCAGTATGTCGCCACTCTTTAATGGAGCTTATTGTAAATCATAATTAATATAATTATACGCATGTGTTTCACAGCGTTACCCAGCATGCCTTTTACTTTCTTCATCTTCCGAGATAGCGTATCATTTCGCGCTATTCTAATCATAGGTATATATGCTAAGAGCAGATTCACGTGCTGGACAATATTTGCTATATTACGTTTATGCTGGCTAATACACAGGCGGATAGAGTATATATCGATACAATTAACCCTTTAATGACTGAATTTAGTAAAAAAAAATCAAAATATTTGCTTATTGAATGCCTATTTGCAGGCCAAGTGAGGACTATTTTTGAAAATTGACCACTGGAATGGCTGGCTCGGTTACCGAGCCAGTCATTCCAGTGGTCAATTTTCAAAAATAGTCTTCACATGGGTTGTCAATGGACAAATCTCAAGACCACTGCAGAGGCCGGTTTGGGCCGGCTTCATCATACAAGGGTTAATAACAAGGTTCAGATGTCATGCCTCTTAACAGTTACTTCATTGTTTTTCGACAAGTTTACGCACATAAGTGTTTCGTCAGATCACAAGCCATCGCGCACAAAAGCGTTCGTCAGATCACAGTGCAGCGCTTTTATCAGTGAAACCAATAAAGTTAACTGTTAATAAGAATCATCTTCGAACCACATTAGGTTAGCATTATTTCCGGAATAACACACAACTATCCTTAATCTTAATCAATGGATGGATCCGATTTGTCTTTCACGTATATAACCTTATACTCAAAACGCACCACTTGTTCGATATCGACAGCAACATCTCGCAATCAAATGAGACTCAAAATATTCTAACGTTACCTTGAAATTTAGATTTTGTGAATTCAGGATTAAATGTGTTAAAATCGATTCAGACGTGAGTCCAACGTGTAAGGAGCTTTACTGGAAATGGGTGGGCATGGCTAGAAATGGGTGGGCATGGCTAGAAATGGGTGGGCATATCTAGAAATGTTTACCACTTCTTTCCACCTGTTCCTGAACAATAATCCTAAAGATTATCCTCGAGATAAATGGGTTATAAAATTCCTGTGAGCCACCCACCACCACCATCCCGCACACATTAATATAATAATGAATACAGGCTAATAGCTATAACGCTGTCAATGTAACCAACGACGCATCTGCATGTGCCTCGCAGAAATCGATCTATTTTCTATATGGTCTTCTTGATTCTTAAGCAAATGTGTTTCAGGCGAGTACGTGGCTCTATGAGAATTAATGGCACCGCACCGGACAACTATAGTTAATCCTCGATAGATGGCTACAGAAGGGTCTATCATAATCCTCCATTACAGCTTGTGATCACCAGGAAAACATCTCATCTCCTCTCGAATAACGGCATCGGAGAGGTGTGGCTAGCTTTGAGTAAACTATTTTAGAGGTGTATATAGTTTATAGCTTGTCACCCACCAGACTTGTCTGCGTGTGAGTGATACTACCACGCTAATCTGGTCCCTGCTTTCTATCCACGTGTCTGCCAATGTAGCAATGCCGTCTTTAGAGCCATAGCCAGGGTTGGGTATAAAATGCGAGACAGATCGGGAAAACGGTAGTAAAATAGGTTTAAGGCGGAATATCTCCATAACCACTAAGCCGATTGTCACCAAATTTGCTGTGCAGATATGACAATGACTCGTAAATATGAAGCCCTAAAATAACTTTTAATATGCGAAGTGAGTTATGAGTAATGCCTTACTGACCACGGCCACCTCTTAGCGAGCCAGCGGTCATTATAAGTGTGTTTTTCAACTTCATGTAATATATCTCCAAAACCTGATTGTCACCAGTAAGAAAATTTACTGTGCAAATCTTAGGTCCATTTAAGAGTTGGACCATGTGAAAGTTTTGAATTATGCCCACCAACTCCGGAGAAATCACCTGCTGACCACGACCATCCTTCTAGCGAAATATACTATTTGATGTGAATGTTAACCATAGCGCTGTTTTAATCCGGGATAAAAGTGATGATCTCAGAAGAATTCGTTACTCGGAAGTGAAGACTCATCATCCGTAATTTTGTGCGAGCATAATTCTTTTATAGTACGTACCGGTTCCTTTGGCGGTGCCGTACTAAGACAAATAGTGATTAAACTTCATCATATTATATACACCTAGGTTAGTGGCCTGCGTTGACCGAGCAGCTAAGCCGTACACCGTCAGTGATTAATTTATTAACCCCTTTAACGATAGTGCTTAAGCCATCGTGTGTCTATTGTCCAGATTTGCTGGAGTCGATCGGCCGATGTCAAATTCGATAGCTATAACTGTAATTTAATTTTTCAAGTATTTTCGCTATGGTGTGACCGTGGTCGACAGGCTGCTGCTCATCAAGCATTAGACCGAATGTGATAATTTTGATATTTCTATATTCGCAGATGAATGTTACATTGGAACCCTAAATCCTGTTACTTGCGACCATGTAGTTATTTATATATCTTTCTTCAAAGTTACATAAAGGCCTCTAAATCCGGCAAAAATCACATATTTCGCTAGAAGGGTGGTCGTGGTCAGCAGACGATTTGTCAATAGTGGGTGGACATACTTCAATAATTTTCATAAGGTTCGACTCATACATGAATCTAACATTTGCACCGTAAATGCCATTACCGGTGGCTATCTAGCATTGGAGATATATTACATGAAGTTGGAAAACACGCTTACAAAAACCGCTGGCTCGCTAGGAGGTGGCCGTGGTCAGCAGGTCAAGACTCATAACTGACTGCGTATATCAAAATTCCTTTTATAAATTATATTTAGGAGTCAGTGGCACATTTGCACAGCAAATTTGGTGACAATCGTCCGCGCGATTATCGAGATATTCAGTCTCGAACGTCTTTTACTACCGTTTTCCCCGATCTGGCTCGCATGTTATACACAACCCATAGCCAGTTCGAGTTCAATAAATACTAGGGAACGTATAAGCTCTATCTGGCGGTCGGCTTGACAAATCAGTTTTATTCTGTGTTGTGCGATGTTCTTTGTCACGCATAGTTTTTCTAAACATGCACGCATTGCTTTGTACCGGAGAGTCTGCCTTAGCAAGACCGTAACCACCTGGGAATTACCAGCGGAGGCGCGCATCCAAGATATAGCTTACGTGGGTTCCCGGATCACCATGGCCACGGCTCCCGTAGCAAACGCGCGTCCATTATTCCAGGTATAGTAAGATCTGCCGGTGTAAGCACAAATATTTCTCCATTGATTTGTTCAAGTCCCTATAACTAACTCTAAAATTGTAGGGGGTGGGGTGGAGGTGGGGAGGGGGGTGGGGGGGGGGGGTGGGAGGGTGAGGAGGCTATAGCTATTGCCAGCAAAATCAATTGTCAACTCGTAATTAACTGACGTACGAATAAGGCGTATATCGGGCCTACACATATACAATGAACATGTAGGTATATATAACATACGTAATCTTTATGAATACAATGTAAGTCTGCCTTTATTCTTTGATTTTCTAGTTTACAATAAAATACTCCAGATATACTCCTCAATACCATGGCAATACTTAAGGCTCGATAAGCAGATCAGAGCATCGCGATAATTAATCCTGTACAGCAATCTTGTTATTACCCGCGTATGTGATAATTTTCAACGTGAAACACACGATGAAGTTGATAACGGGCATGGTCTTCGGAGAACAATAGCAAATAATGTACACATGTCTCAAACAAGGTACACTAGACCCTGTCTATAGCGGACACTTTATGGAGCAGTATGACGCGGGCATCCGCCCTGTAGGTGGGGCTTAGAATACACCTTCCGTATCCTCTGCGTGTCGTAAGAGGCGACTAAAGGAGGTAAGGGTGAGGTAACCCTGACAGAAACCTCGAGTGCTGAAGACGGAGGTTCCAGGCCGCACGGCGCACTCTAATAAACCATGGATCCACGCACTTAACACTTATGATCATGTCGATAGTCACTTACAGGACTGGCGGTATGATCAGCGAACGAAAAGACGAAGAAAGAAGACGCGGGCATCGACGGCAGATGGTCACTCCACGGAAGTAACGGAGGGATCCATTTCTAGCGGCGATCTAACTAAGCTCCGACCAATGATTTCGCACTCGTCGGAATCGATTTAAAACATTGAAACATCATGAATTCCCAGAAACGGAATTCCAGGGTAGCTATATACGTAAGCTGTTAAATATGTTCAAATTAATTTCATATATGGCAGCAACAGCTTCCAGTCAATTTAGTTTCCAAATATTCACTAAAATGTGTATTACATTGTAAATTCACCAATGACGTATAATTCGTACAATAGTGGCAAACGTTTCAATTTTCCTAATCATATAGGATCCCTCAATTTTCCAAATGAAACTGCATTTTAGTGGCCGCGAGATGTCAGTGCCTCAGAGCAGCACCATATCTTAGCGCAGAAGGCATGTGACCATTAAAGACACTTTCTCTGTAATCCAGCATGATTGCCATCATAGCCTTCAATCTAGATAATCCAGGTAGTAACAGTTTTGAGCGCAGGTCGAGTACACGTATGCTATGCATGCTCAGCTAAAGCGCAGGTCGAGTAAACGTATGCTATACACGCTCAGCTTGCGCGCTGGCCGACTACACGTACGCTATATATGCTCAGCTTGAACGCAGGCCGACTACACGTATGCTATATATGCTCAGCTTGAACGCAGGCCGACTACACGTATGCTATGCATGCTCAGCTAAAGCGCAGGTCGAGTAAACGTATGCTATACACGCTCAGCTTGCGCGCTGGCCGACTACACGTACGCTATATATGCTCAGCTTGAACGCAGGCCGACTACACGTATGCTATGCATGCTCAACTAAAGCGCAGGTCGAGTAAACGTATGCTATACACGCTCAGCTTGCGCGCTGGCCGATTACACGTACGCTAATATATGCTCAGCTTGAGCGCAGGCCGACTACACGTATGCTATACATGCTCAGCTTGAGCCCAGGTCGACTACACATATGCTATACATGCTCAGCTTGAGCCCAGGTCGACTACACATATGCTATACATGCTCAGCTTGAGCGCAGCTTGACTACACGTATGATATACATGCTCAGCTTGAGCGCAGGTCGACTACACGTATGATATACATGCTTTAGAGCTGATCCGTCAGTCCAAGTTAAAGCGTGTGTGAAGTCATAAATTCTCTCCTGACTTAGTCAGACAATTTCTAGATGGTTGTCAGATGATAAATCTGATGGTATGCTATTAATCGATTATGGTAGTCAGTTCCACAGGTTACATACTCGTATGAATAAATCAACGTAAGGGTCGATGATAACGCATGTTACCGGGCCGGTACTTGGCCGCATTGGCCCGGTACCGGCCCAATAACCTGGATTATGGTGTCAGAGAGCTAAGCAAACATTTAAACCATCTCACGCCTGTCTCATTTTGATCGACTATAGATCATAGTTGTAGCCTTGGTTCTCCAATTGACGATGAAATCTACAAGTGATAGTACCAACTTTGTGGCCCTACACCGAGCACCCTCTATGACATTAGTGCACATTTTCCTGCACACGCGCACAACGACCTATCATATTCATGAAGCATTAGTGCTTTGAACATAAGTCTAGAATTATCATGTTCAATTTAGACAACTGCTCTTCAGATGAATACAGGCATGCTGAGCATTGTTGAACAGGAAGAGATTTCAGAGCTGGCTCAACAATGTTGCACATGCAGAGCATAATCTTGTGATGATAATTGGAAACATTACAGGCCAACATAATCTAATCACAGATACGCTAATTCTGTGATCTGAGACAAATTAACGAAAATGCGCTACGCCCCTGTAAGTTAACTCGGTACATGAAATAACTACCCACATTGGCTTTGGTAAACGCCTTGTCTGTGTTGACATTATTCTTGTCTTGAGCGAAAAGGTTGTCAAATCAAGCGAATTTGACAAAAATATAGTGAAATATTCGCAGGCAATAAATCGGCAATTCAATCCTTGCAGAAATATAAGCAATATGGTCGCCATTTGCTCAGCTTCTTGAGTTCCTTTCTTTAACTCGATATTGGTAAGTTTAATACAATTTAATACGTTGAAATGTGCAAATGTTTTATGTTCTGCACCAAAAATTATTTTCACCGTCTGTAGACACATTTGCTCTAACTAGCGTGTTGGCCAGTCTCCTATAGTCTTTGGATAATCTGACCATGGGCTTAAAATTGGCCATTGGAGCATTATTACTGGCAAATCAATCGAACTTAATGGGGCAATGCCCTACAGAGATTGTCTCCTATCCCACCCACCTACCCCGCGGTGATGCAAATTTTATGATGAATTGGATATCGGTACAAATGTTTATTTCTCACCATGTATCTGTAAATGTAAGCAATGAATCTGCTGAGGAATGGGGTAATACAATATTCAAAGCATCGAATATTACCTAATCATTTAAGCAAACGCAAAGTTGTATTTGACTGTAAAAACGGTAAATTGAATGTTCGTTTACCAACTCCTTCCTGAGATTCTGAACAAAGAACAATACCAACATACAGTCATACAAGTGTGTTTAAAGGAAAATGTTGGATTCTTTATTTAGCAGACCTTAGTGCTTAGGAGGAGTATTTATATGGGGATGAAATTATTTCTAACTGCGAGGTTGTCATAGCAGCCTATAAAGGGTGTATTTCTGCATTGAGATCGCATCATAAGAAAATCTCTTCGTTTCAGTAGCCAAGTGTACACGTTAATTTGTCTAGTCCGCGTAGACGTTTGTCTGGCCATTATAATTCACACGAGAATATATATTTGGCACGTATTCATTCACCATACAGAGCAATCACTAAATCTGGACAAGATGAAATTATTGCTACCATTTTATCGTAAAATTTCAGGAACCGAGGAGCTAAATCATGAAGCAGGATCAACATTTTGAAACAGTTTGACAAAGAAGAAATGGAGCAAGGATTTTCAGGCAAATTGTAATCAAATTAATCGACATAACCTCAGTAATGATACTGTAAAACTTAACCATTCAGTAGAGTCCGAAATGGGTTATTTTACAAATTCAACATATCATTCAGTTGACTAGTGTTAAATGTCTTTTGGTCGACGACCACGCAGATATTCCAACTCATGCGAGACCAAGCGATGGTGCGATTGCTTGATAAAAGCTATCATTGAAAATTGCAACCTAATTGAGTCTGTAGGTTTGTGAGTGGATGTGGTCTACTATAGCGAGATTAATGTCAAGGAAAAGTAATGACAGATCGGAGAATGTAACTAGAAACAAACGATGGATGTGTTGAATTCTGCACTCTGACAGCATAACACAACAACGTCAAGGGACAGGTCAAGACGGCTGTTGCGGTTGCTGGTCTTGATGGTGATGGTGATGTTACTGTTGTTGCTGCTGCTGCTGCTGTTGTTGCTGCTGTTGCCGCTATTGTTGTTGTTATTGATGTTGCTGTTGCTGCTGTTATTGTTGTTGTTGTTGCAGCAGTTGCTGGTAATAATAATAATAATAATAATAATAATAATAATAATAATAATAATAATAATAATAATAATAATAATAATAATAATGACGACGACGATGACGATGATGATGATGATGATGATGGGTTATTGTAGACATAACAAAACAATACAGACAAGCAGTACTTACGCAAGGGATGTATAATGCAGACCTCTGTCCGGTTAGTCTATGTCCTCGTGAGCACGTATAATTCTCAGAGTATTTACTCTCGAGATGCCGAGTCAGTATGATGCTTTAAAAGATCGATAGTACTGTTTATTTCCGGGATTGGGCGCAAATATACCCCCGAATCCCTGATTCTGGTCTCGTGTTTCCCAGAACCGTGTCCGTGTTGTACAAAGCTCAATACGTTTTGTCCACGTACTATGTCTTAGCTACAGATTACTCGTTATTGAGAGAAAATTGAGCTCCGGCTTTTTGACTAGAAATACGAACATGAAAGACGGTCAATACCGGATACAGTATGGGATGAACAAATCAAAAGGTGGTCACCAAGGACACACGGTTGCTCCAACTCACTGACTATGATAGCTACAGTAGCTTCTGTGATCAAATGAAGTTGATTCATTAAGATGGTTCTCCTATGGATGCGGGTTTTAACCCCTCTAGTGTCAACTTAGCCTTTTAATGGTCAAACTGACCAAAACAGCTTTGCAGTAGTCTTCAGACATGGCTATTTGAAAGGCCTAGAGAAGAGTATTTTTAAATAGTTACCACTAGAATAACTGGCTCGGTAACCGAGCCAGTCATTCTAGTGTTAAATTTTCAAAAATGCCCTTCTCTCGGCCTGAAGATACATACTGGCTAAGTAAAAACTTTTCTTTACTATTACCCAAGTCGGCGATGAAAATTCAGTGGTGAATTTACCAAAATAGTCTTCTAAAATTAAAATATCTTGAGAAATATTGACCATCAAAATGCTTAATTGATATATCAAGTAGTATTTTGAGCGCTTTAAGGCGCTGTTGACACAAGAGCGGTTAAAGAAACACCGAATTTGGCCCCCAAGCTAGTGTCCGTTATAGAGAGGTCTAATTATATTCTGATATGCAGGTTATAGGCAGATTTTAAACCTTCAACGCGAACAAGCAACGCCATCAAAAATAGATTACAGAACACGTGGCGTCCAATGTATGATTTATAACATGCTGAATGCCCCGAAGTTAATATCACTTGAAGCTGTTCCTGTCTTTGTTCGTGACAGCTTCTAGTCAAACTAGGTTCAAAATATTCAGCAGTATTCGACAATATAAAGGTTTATGTAAGATTATGCATGGCCCGTAGAAGAGTGTGATATTGAATTTTCTCCGAGCTCCGCAAAGACGATGCCGAGAACTTGGACTGAACAACTAAATCACAGAACTATAGATATTAGCTCCTTAAGAACATCAATAAATATATAAAAGCCAATATCAACGCCATTTAGAATTTAGTCACACGGTTTGCAGATACAATATGTAAATATAAAACACATTAACACTTACCACCATGATGTCAATATTCTATATTTTACTGTGTCAATAGCAAAGTAAAAGGTGTACATTTTCAACAATTTTGATGGACGATGTTGCTGCCTACGACAGCACCATCTTCCACCAAATTTCATGAAAAATGTACGCCAGTTCATCTTTTAATAAAAAATTAAAAATTTTAAAATCTGACTTCAGTGTGGTAAGGGTTAACGTATATTTTGAATTATGCTTATCTGATAGAGACTTACTTTGATTAGCAACATCAACCTTTCCAATACTAAATTTCAAGTTTCTTTCTTTTGTTGATAGTATATTTAATTCACAAATGGATTTGTCAAGTGAAATTTGTGCACAAAGTAGCTCTGCATAGACTAAGCACATACCCTAACGATGTTTTTATTCTTCACTATTGGCTGTCGTGCTGGAGACAGGACCGGAGATTGCATACAGACACGCACGCCACTATACTCAGCAATTCTGCCGTCGAGCACACGTTGTCAAAGCTAATAGGCTTATATCACAAAGTAGTTCTCCTGCCACAGACACACGCGATGGATTATTGGCAGTCAAAGACTCGCCGTTTACATTGCTTAACCGCACTGGTCAGTCTGCGGAGAGCCTAATGATGTGGTCACCACAAATGCATCCTTCGGACGACAATAGGTCAGTCGGCTGATAGCATTCGCTGGCATCAGTTTATGCGTTGCATTCAACTTTCTAATATTTCCATGATGGCTTGTTAACCTTTTCACTCTGAATTACAAGACGTCTAACCCCAAAGGAGCTGAATACGAATCCTACCCGGAGAAACCAGTTTGACTGAAAGTTGCTGAAGACAAAGGTAGCAGCGGCGGTCGCTCAAATTATTGTCAAACCTATCAACATTAATTTGCATATATCTTTTAGCAAATAACAATAGGCATCAGCTCCATATACGGATAGAATTGGTTAAAATTAATCTCTAACAGACTGACACGAACAGATCCTGCCTTACAATCCGTGGCATTTCTATGAGCTGTGTTTCCAACACGCGCTCTCGCCAGTGTCGGCGGGTGACGGAGAACATAGAGCACTTTGGAGAACAGGAAGGGCACGAGTCAAGAGGCTCCGAGGCGAGGCGGGGACCAGTTCCTGTTCCAGAGTTAGTGATTGCGGCAATGTCGAAAAGCCGTTATCCCTCAGCTGCCAGCGACTGCAACAGCAACACCAACAACAGCAGCGTAACATAAACACGTGGTTGTTATCCTTCTTATATCAATGACAGACAGAGAGGACCACGAGTCGTAGCGAGCGCCAGTCTCGTACATAGTGTTATTTTGTGGTATTGTCGATTCCTGCCTAATTGGAATCGCGCTGGAACAGCTGAGGGTGCCTGAGGCACTTGGCTGACTGACTGGCACTGGCACTGGCTACAACGAGAGATGCACACATGATATTAGAATATGAGAGTCGACAGTCGGTGAACGGCAACGGGAACCAATAATATTGATCGACACTTAACCCACTTTACTACCATGAATATAAAATCCCCGATAGGCCTATTTACTACAGTTTATTGTGAAAACTCATGATGATAATTTTGAGAGCGATAATGATGATTATTATTACTATCGTCTTAACGTCAAAGTCAGAGCTCTGACCTGTCATTCAAACGTGCTTTCATTATTTAGTTGACATCACTTTATCTGACGTCACAATCATGTACGCGTATTGGACCAACAAGATGATGTTATTCATGTCACATCGGCTTCAGCGCTGTCTTAAGGACAACAGCAGCGTAACACTTTTCCTTAGTAGAAAACACTATTTAGAAAGTTTCCGGCGATGACATGTTTCAAAACAACATTCTCTTGGCCTGCAAATGGACACTTATTAAGCAAAAATGTAAATTAACTGGACCCGATTTATAAGTCGAACTTCTCTTGCGTGGTGTCAGCTAAATTTGCCTTAACATGACAGAGTCCACTGTATAAATCAACCAGTCGTCATTAGCGCGGTGCGACAGAGAGTTCGACTTATAAAACATGCCATAGTGTAATAATATATACTAGTAAAAAAAGACACTTCCGCACCAATTCACCTCATTAAAATTTATTCGCAGTGGGTGAAATTATTTCATTAATGACAATAAATAATTCAATGTGGTATGGGAATTATCAATCAGCTGTCAACTTCTACAGGGCACATCAGAGGGTCGTTTACAAAGAGCTGATACAGGCAAGGGGTTATTTTCCAAATACACATCTCAATATCATGTGTGACCACCTTGCGCACCTACAACAGAAATATATCTTCTGCGCATGGAATTCACAAGACTGTTGATTTCTGCTTGTGGAATGTTGTTTCACTCGTGTAACAGTGCCTGTTGAAGTTGTCTGCAGTCCTGGTGGCAGGTTTCGTAAGTGTGTCAGGGTAATGTGTCTGTCCTTGGCACGTGTGGTGACACGTGGGCGTCCACTACGTGGACGGTCAGCAACAGTTCCAGTGTATTCGAAACGGTTCCTCAGATTTCTCACAGCCCTGGCAGAGGCACCAACAATACGAGCCACTTCTGCAGTCACTGTACCAGCCTGGAGAAGACCAACAGCTCGTTCTCGCAGATTTTCAGGAATTCTCGTCATCCCAGCTTGGTGGAATTCTTATAGTCACAACAAAATTCAGTTGCTTTCAAGTTGGATACACATGAAAACAGCAGAAAGTCACTGACACTGACACTAGCACATGGTTATACCCCAGTGGGACATGCACGTGCAAATCACACAAACAGTGCACGCACATGGACATGCATCATTGAGCGCGTTAAAACACAACCATACTTATTACCTCGGCGTCCAAAACAAACATAGTAGGCCTAAGTTTATAGTAGCAATGATTAGAGTAACTATTGAATATCCCAATATTTGGGGCGGAAGTTTCTTTTTCGACTAGTATAATAACAGCAATAGATAACGGTTTGATGTTAAATCAACTTCCGTGTGGAAATTTCGCGTAAGCCAGCGTATATTATGGACATGGCAATTGGTCTTCGACCTTTTGTCTTATTGTTTTGGACAGTTGATAAGATCGCATTTTATGAATAAGATGCTCCAACTATCAAGGTCACTCATTTAGTGTTGTACGGAAAGGAATGTCGATTTCAAAGGAAAATTTACCTTCCCAGATTATTCACCCATCATATGACGCCATAATCAACTATGTGATGTGTAGAATGACATCATAATGAATGACGTCATGAATTATGTCGATAAGTACGTCACGAACGCATATTTGAAGACTGTCTATGCGTTGTTGCACAAATTGTATGCCTTTATTATTTAATAAATATTCTGTTGAATATTTTGAAACTAATTTGACAGGGCGTTGTTGCTGCCATAGGCAGCAACAGCACCCAGTCAAATTAGTTACAAAATATTCAACAGCTTCCCAGTATAGTTTTCAGGAAATTGATAGCTAGGACATTCGGGGATCGATCGATCCCAACACGGCGAGGTGTGGGTGGAGCTTAGCTAGTGATGGGCGGGGCATAGCTAAAATGTAAAGGTCTATTACCTCATCTTACACTGGTATTCAGCTTTTCATCACGCATCAAAGATATTCAAACTTTAAACCCTCGTGTGTCAACTTAACCCTTTAATGTTCAAACTGACCAAAAACAACTTTGCAGCGGTCTCCAGACATGACTATTTGAAAGGCCTAGAGAAGAGTATTTTTGAATATTTACCACTAGAATGACTGGCTCGGGAACCATTCAAATTAGTTTCAGAATATTCAACATAATAGTTATCACATAATAAATATTTTGCATCAGCACCTACACGGCATCACGCGTTATCGCTTGAGGAGACAAAATGGCGGCGACAACAATTCACCATTAACGTAATGTTAAAAGCGAATAATGGTTCTTTCCAGTTTTAGCTATGCCCCGCCCATCTCTATCTAAGCTCCACCCACACCTCGCTCGCGTTGGGATCGATCGAACTGCCAGACTATGAATTTCCAGAAAACTAGGTAAGCTGTTGAATATTTTGAAACTAATTTGATTGGGCACTGTTGCTGCACGGGACTCAGATCAGACAAGTAATTCTGTGAATTTCTTCAAAATATTCACAGCAAGAACGCATCATTGTTCAAGAATTTTGTTGTTTTGTTTCGAATTCCAGTTTCTAGTTTGTTGTTGTTGTTGTTGTTGTTGTTGTTGTTGTTGTTGTTGTTGTTGTTGTTGTTGTTGTTGATGATGATGATGATGATGATGATGATGATAGTGATGTCGTCGTCGTTGTTGTCTGTATAAACACTGGCAGAGATAAAATTACACTCGAATATGCATGGAAACTGCGCGCTAGATCCAAATCAAGATCTAACTCTGAGATGCGTGGTTTAAGATCATTTCACAGATACCAGACCTACGCCATCCGAGGATTATGGTTTCACGAGCGAACTCGTATAACGCTGACGTTTGGCGCAATGGATGTCCAAATACGGCGACCCTTCACCCGGACTTCGGCGCGACGACTATTTTCGCTATCTGTTCGTGTCGAGCAGACATTAAATTCGCACTCGGTCAATAAGCAATGACTGGAACACGCTGGACGCGACAGCATCGAGCCAATACTGGGCGATCCAGAAGCAAATAGAACAGGAATCACCGGCCTGTTTTGAGTACTCCTGAATTAATTGGTTTTTAACTTAATCTGTCAATTATCTCGTGCAATTAGAATAGTTAATGCACCACAATTCCTGTAATGTGTCATCGAGATTTCCTTGTCAAGGTCCATTGTCAGTCAGAGCTGTATATAGTGGACATCTGCATCATGGGCCACTTGATGGCGGTTCTTGAAGACGTGTTGTCAGAGATCAGCCGTCTTAAAGACCAGCCATCTCGCGATCGCAAAAGACATTTCATAGGCCAGTGATATTATATTAATTAACCCTTTAACACTTGAAATTCCAGGGTCTCAATTTCATGACACTATCAATGAAAGATGTTGCATATTTTGAAAATAAGTTGACTGGTTTCAAAATATTCAACCGAATTCCGTACACCTTTTATGCTTTACGTCCTAGTTGGTGGAAATAGGAGAACAACCTGTTAATGACTAAATTTGGTTAAGAATATCAACATATCTGCTTATTGAATGCCAATTTTCAGGCCAAAAGATAGTATTTTTAAGGATTTATTGAACCAGACCTACCAGAGCTAAATTTTCAAAGATAGTCTTCTCATAGTCTGCAAATCGGGACATTGCTCAACACCACCACATAGTCCAGTTTTGGCCGTCTCCGCCATGAAAGGGTTAAACAGCAGTATTTTATATCAGCAGTTGATGTAAATCATTGGCAGGGATATAATTGTGTACTCATTTAAAAGTTTGTTTATTCACTACGCTGTCCTGCTAAAATAACAGTTCTGTCTTTTTTATGTTCGCAGAGTACTTTGCAAAATAAGACCACCAGCCCACCCTGAAATCATAGATATTACAAGAATTGAACGCAGAGCAGTTATCAAGTGAGTATCAAGGAAGGCAGCAACGCAAAGGAAATCCACAAACGCATGCCTGTTGTGTATGGTGGCCAGGCTTCCACACTCCACAGTAGCAAAATGGTCCTCTGAATTCAAGCTTTAGCGCAGCTCCCTTGAAGATGCCCCCCCCCCCCCCGGTTTGGAAGGCCTGCTGACGTCATCAATGACGATTTTGTAGTCAGAGTGGAGGCCTTAGTCATACACGATCGCCGTTTAAAGATAGATGAAATAGCCGTAGCGTGTGGTATATTCCATGGAAGTGTTTTAACTGTAATCCATGAACACTTGTGTTAAGTTGGGTATGTCTAAGGTATCTGCAAGATGGGTACCCCATAATCTTGGCCCGCAAATCTAATGCCACTGTGAAGGGCCAAGTTATGAGCTACTGGCTATGCACAATGATGACCAAGCTAAATTTCATGCTCGGTTGGTAACTGGGGATGAAACCTGGATTCATCACTGGGATCCCGAAACTAAACAGAAATCGCTGCAGTGGAAGCACAAGGGCTCGCCTCCTTCAAAGAAGTTTGGCACTCAACAATCTGCCTGCAAGGTCATGGCCACTATTTTCTGGGGCAAGAAGGGTGCTCTGATAATTGACTATAAAGCAACCTGTGAAACGATTACAGGTGCCTATTATGCTAACGTCATACATCATCTGAGGTAAGACATCAAGCAGAAAAGAAGAGGGTTGTTAAGGGCTGAAGTCATGTTTCTTCAAGACATTGTCAATGTGCACAAGTCCATAATTGCTCAAGCCGCCATTCATGACTGTGGGTTCGAGCAGCTTAACCAGCCACCCTGCAGTCCAGACCTGCATGACTTCCAGTAATTATTATCTATTTAGAAATTTGAAGTCACAGCTGCGTGGTATGAGGTTTGGGGACGATGAATCACTGAGAGCCTCAACTGAAGCGTGCATCCAGGCAAACCGCATATTTTTATTTTAAAGGAACAGAGAGCCTAAAAAAATGGGCTAAGTGCATTGAAGTAAAAGGGGAATGTATTGAAAAGTAACACCGATACCTTTTGGCTACCAACGCCGATTTAACCAGCCAGTCCTACGAACTTATTGGCATATCCTCGTATAATAGATACACCATATACCATCTAAAAGTGGGCAGTAAAACAGATGGTCATTTTTAATACATATAGGATCTCCAAAGTATTGATATTTTGTATCAAAGTTATCCCACGAGTTTATCATCTCATTTGGAAAATCGATTTATAGAATGACTGCATGATAAATTTGGATAAAAAATGACAACGCGTTTGATAATTTAATTTATCACAAAAGCTGTTATTTAGAATTTTCATGTAGACTTTTGTCATTTGCTGATAATTCATTAGTTATGTTTATCACTTTAGCCTTTCTCCATTAACGGTTCTGACCAGCCCACAACAAATAAGTGATGAACGCAATATCTGATCACCACATAATTAAAATTATTCCTGATCGATCGATTGAATTTTTCCCGTTTCCTTGAAATTTATCCTCATATTTCATGGCTGCTCGTGGATTTCACATCATTTTGTCAATAACAAGAGAAAGCTGCAAACGTCATCGCTGCTAGGCAACGTGGCTAGTAAGTTTGCTCCAATTCCCAATATCGGAGGTTTTCTGTGCGTTGTGAGTGCTTCGTTGTTTTCAAATTATGTCGCTTGTGCGCAACTTTATTACGCTAGTGGGAGATAAATGATATACAATGGTTTAGTGAATGGAACAAAAGCTTGCTTATGTAATAAAAGTGGCTCGCCTTATGAAATCGTTTATGGGGCGACGTGAGAGTGCTTATATATGCCGGGTTAACTACTAGCCCTAAGGATGAGTGTCAGTGGGGTTTGAGTCCAATCGTGATGTGGCACTGATGGGTGAGTGGGGTGATAGGATGACGTAGGCGATAAAGTAGGAACAAAGTGATAAAATGGGAAAGCGAGACCGAAAATAGGCAATGAAGTCGCGGTCCCTACATAGCAATGAAATCAATTAAACGGTGTAGTGATGAACCACAAATGTGGCTAAGAAAGAAACAAAAGTAATCCAGAATTCGAGAAAAGCGACGAAGGACAGAAACCAATTATGTAAGGATGAAACACTAGAATGGTGCCATGAGAGAGTTGAATATGATAGCCATTTACGGGGAATAAGCGTGTAAATAACATCTATAAATTCCAGCAAACAGAAAGATAACTGCTGATAAACACGTACATTAATCCTAGTACCATCAATAATGGATACATATATGCGATGTAATGGCCACATCTGTTCATGCTTCATAATCCCTGCAGTAAATTCCCTAACGTGTTTATGAAAAAACGTACGTAAGATGTTACTGCAATAGAGAGGCAAAGACGTCCTGCCATACCACGAGAAGCGTTTGTCAAAACAATAAACGACGAAACAATATTGTAATATTTTAACATTTTGCCAGCGAGTGCTGTAAGCCCCGTTGCACGGTTGCACACAGAAATACGTGATCGTTCCTTATGTTTCCAGGTATTGCGTTATCGCAGACAGCTCAAAGTAAATAATAGGAGAGTCACCCGATTCGAGTAATTGCCGCAGAACCAACAGCAGGTGATGGTGATTTGGAAGATCACACACAGGGGCGTCGGAAGCAAACTTTAGGGGCGGGGGCAAGTTCTACAAAAAGGGCACACTGTATGGCATTGTCTGGAGAAAGATCTGAAATGGGCTTTCCTCCTCTCATAGAAGGGTGCTCGGGGATACCAACCCCTTACCCACTCACTCAACCACCACAAGAAACTATTGACAGATACAGGCTCTGAGAATAGATTTCTGAATTCTGAATTTCCTATGATCCAGGTATAGATGTTAAAGCAATGTTGAGTAAAGAACTCTTGTAGTCTTTGACCAATTGAACCTATTCCCAATTCACAACATAGTGGACAATAATCTCCTGTGATGTCTGCTTCTAGTCAATCGGAAACAGACTATGTGAAATGGCAGCTACAAGTAAAATTGCTTAAGCCTCTCTATGGGGTTGCATGTATACATAAATACGTGCGTGCGACTATAAGCAAGCGAGTGAGGTACTAAACGAGCGGGTGAGTCTGGGCGGAGTGTCGGTGTGGGGTGGGGCGTGTGTGAGTTGGCACCAACAAAATCGACCAAGCAGCTTCCCGAGACCAACCCTGGATTCGACTCTATGGGTCCTTCCTGTCTACTGTCTACTACTACTACTACTACTACTACTACTACTACTACTACTACTACTACTACTACTACTACTACTACCACTACCACTACCACTACCACTACCACTACTACTACTACTACTACTACTACTACTACTACTACCACTACCACTACCACTACCACTACCACTACTACTACTACTACTACCACTAGCACTACCACTACCACTACCACTACCACTACTACTACTACTACTACTACTACTACTACTACTACTACTACTACTACTACTACTACTACTACTACTACTATTACTATCGTCATGAATTTGCAAGTATTAAAAATAGCCAACATTTTTTCAACTGTCGAGACCAAATATAATAGATTCTTTTGAGTATGTTAAATATTCTGGGGAATTAAAAAAATTAGTATTATTGGAAGTCAAATTAGTAACAAACTATTCAACAGGTAGTGTGTACGGAATGAGTGATATAAATTATGATTTCGCAGCGTCTTACTTAGCCATATTGGGGTGGGTGTCGAAGGGTCATGTGACCCAAACTATTTAAAGGAGGCTTTCAAATGCCTAATTTTGTTTTCTTGTGGGCGGTGGCGTCGCAGGGAATATCCCTTGTTATAGTGTACCACATGGTTGTGCCCAGTCGCCAATCAACGCACATATATTCTATTCTATCCACTAAGGCATTACCGGAGAGTTGGCCACTATCAGTTCAAAATTAACATTTGTAGCTTACCTTTACTTGCAAAGATGCGTGAAGCGTCTTCAGATAACAAATTAGTTACATGCAACTGCCACTACATTAATAGGGGGGGGGGGGGGGGGTGTACATTGATGATTTGATTTCTCGCTAAGGCCGATCAGTTACGAGTCATCATCAGTCTGTGACGTAAGATATATCCAGCCTAGAAGCAGGCCCATATTACTGTTATGGACTGAATGCCAAAACACGCTACAGTCAATACAATACAATACAACTGCTCAGTCTGCTCTGAATATTAAAAAATCCTCTTGAAGTTCTAAACTAAAGCTAAACTTTTTTCTTATAGAAATGGGTAAAGGGCACAGCTGGCCCAGCTGGCCCCGTGCCTAAAGAGCGACGGGGGGCAGCTGCCCCTCTGCCCCTGGGATTCCGGCACCCCTGATCACACAAAAGATTTCAAAAGGTTGGCCATTGTAAAGTAGAGCTTTAGAACGCGCTTCTAACAGATCCTATGCGTTCTATTCTTTTTTCTAATTCTGAGTTGATCAATAGTTAGGCAATTTCACCCTCTTTCTCGCCAGCTCTCACTTACCCCACTCCACCCGTCCCAAACCAATTTCTCTCACACCTCTCTCTCTCACACCCTCTCTCTCTCCCATACCATTCTCTCTCTCTCTCTCTCTCTCTCTCTCTCTCTCTTCTCTCTCTCTCTCTCTCTCTCTCTCTCTCCTCTCTCTCTCTCTCTCTCTCTCTCTCTTTATCTCTGTTAATTTTATTAGAGCATGCAGACTATATAATCACACTGATAAGATCGTCAAAATATAGATTATATGTATGAAATATCATACTGAATATGCCAATTGATGATAATAATGGATATGAATTTAGAATAACTTAGCAATATCAATAATAGTCCTCATTACTTTCGTTTTTATATTTCTTATTAATCGTACCCTTCATATAGAATTTTGTATTTGCTTTCACGGCTTTGACAGACATGTATTTTTAACCCGAGAGTCAGTAAACACACGTGTCATGC
>CM067372.1:114558722-114566222 GCA_034401795.1 Chaetoderma sp. LZ-2023a
CAGTAACCATTTCTGTCGTCTGTTTTAATGAGCTCCGAAAATGGGTTATTTTTGTCCGCTAAGACGTCAAAAAGCGTCCATATGACATAAAGTGGGAACGAATAGGGGCTTAGGAACATTGACATACAGTGGGAAAACATAATTTCATCAAACGTAACTTATTTAATGAAATATTTACACTTTTATATGCATTTATTCGTGGCAAGCGATCGGTGTCATCCATTTTGAAACTTACGCAAATATCGCACTAACCATCTGAACGGAGGTCGGGTGCTCGGTTGACTATAGTTGACTAGCTAGTTAACTATTTAAAGTTCGACTGGTATTCTAGTTAGCTATGGTTAGGAGTCGAACTTGACCCTAATTTCAGTGATTATTAATTCTATATCAGTATGCAGAGGTGGACCCAGACAATTTACAGTGTTTGACAATATTATGACCTACCATTTGACATATAATTGTGCACTGAAAATATTCTTTGAACAAGGAGAAGTACCACTATTCCGTAAGCGATTGAAAACTAGCCTCCTCTCCCCTAATGTAGCACTCTTTAGATCTTTAATTACAAAACGCACTGCTCATTTGGAAGCGCAAATTCCACCGTGATCAATTTGCTCATTTTCAGCAATACAGCTACTGTGACCCAATCAATCGCAATTATGACATCACAACATCTTCAGCTCAATAACTGAGTACGCCATAGCTACAACTTCGTGGACGGTGGTGGACTTAGCGAAAATATCTACACGAACAGCGTATATGGACGTATGTGGGGGGGGGGGGGGTGTGTGGCGGTGGGGGTTGGGTGGGTGGGGGGGGGGGCAGTGTGGGCCAATAAAACCGAAATATGCACTGTTATGGGAGCGCCATGACGCAAAAGATTACTGGAATTTTAATGAATTTTTCATATAATACCCTGTAGAGAGCGTCATATAATGCCGTGTAGAGAGCTTCATATAATACCCTGTAGAGAGCTTCATATAATACCGTGTAGAGAGCTTCATATAATACCGTGTAGAGAGCTTCATATAATACCCTGTAGAGAGCTTATTGCAGGAGCTGATGCCGACTTTAGTTTTCAATGTTGTAAGGCCTAAATGAAAAGGGATATCCGGCCTGTTGGCAATTTCAGATTCACAGATAATTGTCCACGTTGACAAAACGTCGGATTTCCGACTAAAGACCAAGGTCGGATTTTTGCCCTTTTGCCGACGTTGGCATAGCATCGGATTTCCGACCAAATACCAACGTCGGACTTCCGTCATATTGCCGACATTGGGGCAACATCGGATTGCGACCAAACACCAACGTCGGATTTCCGACGTCGCGTCAACGTCGACGTTGCCGACGTTGGGCCGACGTCAGATTGCTATATGGGTACTATTTCAATGTATCTTCACAACGATTACATCCAGAACATATCATAATGAATTCATTATTGAAACATCATAGATTCGCCGTCTGGGTGTGGTGGTGGGGGTGGGGTGGGGGATGATGCCGCGTTATTAGATTTGATGGGATTTAGATTATTTTTATGCGAGCTGTCGTCTGGGTAGGTTTTATACCACGGCTACGAATAACTTCATTAATTTTGTGAAGATGATAACGGCAAGGAAGGGTATGTAGGTGTGGGATTGTGCATATTCAACAGCTTACTTGCATAGTTACTTGAAATTGAGAGTCTGGGAATTCAGGATTTAAAGTGTTAAATTCAATTCAAATGCGCGTATAAAATAGGCGGGGCATAGCTATAACTGGGCGGGTGATAGCTATAACTGGGCGGGTCGTCGGAGTGTCGCTAGAAATAGATCCCTCTCTAGACTTGGTGAGTATATCTCAAATTTCTTTTACAAATTCTATGCATCGTTTCGCTGATCTGAGCCCCCACCCAACTCACCTCTCCAAACAACCTCTCAACCCCCACCCATCCCTAAGCTAGTTAGTGAAATCTTTGCAAATTCTAAACCGCGATTTTTCTATCACCATGCGAGATTGGCCGGGGTTATTTGCCTTGCCGGCTACTGAGCCTCTCAAGATAAGGTCATCGACAGCACAAATAGGAGCATTATCTTTGGCGCGTTCTCTGCAAGTGACAGCTGACTAAAGGGCGCTGATTGAAGCGTTATCCAATTACCATTGGAAAGGTGGCGCTGCATACAGGACCATTGTCGAGCTGGGTGCCGAGTTGCGGCAGTGACTGCAAGGATATGTTTGATGAGTGTTCTACCGTAATCGATAACGCCTTGCACTGACCATGTTACTGTTAAACTCTGAAATTCGTATATGCAACTCTGTATATAACATAATACGTTAATAACTGATACTCAGGTAATCAGTTTTCTTTTAAATATTGTGGTTGCAAGCTGTTGCTGTCTCCTCTGTGAGCGTACCGCATCAGCAAACACATTTTCCAATTGAGCTTTCCAAATGATGTTTTCTTCCAACTCTCCACACCACGGTGAAGCAGAAACAGAGTTTAGTCAACTATGCTAACTATGTAGTTAGATTACATGTGTGAACGTAACCGTATTCACTGATATTTGATGTGCCATGTATCTAATGCTAGCGTTTCAAACACACACGCTCTAAATACTGACACGTCTGGTGGATACCTTTGATGGTGATCGTAGGCGTGACTCTTATCATGTTGGTTCCCCGTGACGGGTTGTGGGGTGGGGTCGGGGTTGTTGTTGCCCATAGCAGCAAAAGGCTCCGAGTCAAATTAGCTAGAAAATATTTAACAGAATGCTTATTAAACTGTAAATTCACCAAAGACACAATTCCTACGCATTCGTGACGGACATTTCGACTTTCGCGATCGCGCTACACCACTTTGATTGTAATGTCAGCTAACATGTGGCGTAATTGATTATGACGTCAGGTACTTGATTGACATATCGGATCCCTCTTCCACGATTTGTTGTTTTGCATTTAGCTCGATGCTCGTTAAAGCATATTCTGGATAAACAACTGACACAACTCACTTCGGGAGTTGATTTTCCTAGAGACCAATGGACTATGCACGAAGACAACGTAACAACAATTTTATCTCTGATCAATTGAGTGTTACATTCTGGTTGAGGTGCATTTTGGTATTTTAACGCTTTTACCGCTAAATTTGGTCAAGAAAATTAAAGTATCTGCTATTGAATGCCCATTTGTAGGCCAAGAGAAGGCTATTTTTGGAAATTGGAATGACTGGCTCGATAACACGTTCCTGGAAATGTGAAATTGCAGAGGTTTTGTTTAATTTCAAGCCAGATTGATTTTTTAAATGCTCGATTATTTAAACTACTCCATCACAGTAAAATTTCAGGAAATTAATACCAGCTGAAATATAGAAGAAATGTCATGGGCATTATGATGAATCCTTGAAACTGATGGGTCGATAAATGGATCCATTTCTACGTATACCCCGCCTATTTCTACATATGCCCCGCCCATTTCTATCTACATTTCTATTTCTACCCATGTCCGCCTATTTCTAGCTAAACTCCGCCTACTTCTATCGAAGCTTCGTCTAATTTGTATACGCGTTTGAATCGAAGTTAACACATTGAATCCTGAATTCCCAGAATCTCAATTTCAAATAAACTATACTGATAAGATGTTAAATACCATAAAAGTAATTTGTCTGGGAGTTGTCGCTATCATAGACAACAAACCACCCAAGTCAAATCAGTATTGATTTATTCAGCAGAATGTTTATTGAATTGTAAATCAGGGACTTAAAATACATTGTTATTAGGTCTCTGTGTAAATTCAATTCAACGACTACGACTACTAGTAAGTAACGTATTTTGATTGCCTCCGGAAACGTAATAACCGCTGACGTCATCATTTGTCAGGGATAAAACAATAGATTAATGTAATCCAAAACGTCCAGTCTTCTCGGATGGGACTTTAAACTGAGGTCCCGTCACACAGTGCCCATCACTGTGTGAACGTGAGCTAGGGTTAGGTAGGCAAGAAATTTCGGCATAGTCAAAGTAAACCGGATGCTGAATGGATCCCTCCTCGGATGGAACCACGCAACATACGGATTACAAAACCAAAACCAAATTGCTAGAATTAGAATCTTTCGGAATTTTCGAGGGGGACTATGGAGGGATGTAACCCGGATGACTGATCGAGTTCGTCCTCGGACGGACACAGTCACCATACGGGCTACCTAACCAATCAAAATCAAACAAGTGCGCGCTGGTGCCTGCTCGGATGATGGCCAGAAGACCAAATGGGTCCCAGGACCCGAAAGACCCCACACCCCAACCTCCCCACTCCCCCCAAAGGGGCCGGGAGGTCTCTGACCTAAAGCCCCCCCCCCCCCCTCGGGTGCATCAGGTCATAAGACCGTACGCACCTCCCCCGACCCAACACCTACCCCATCCCTTACCCACCCCTGTTAGGTCCAGGTTAGGCCATCCCCATTACACACGCCCAAGCATGAGGAGCAACAAAAAAAGCCATGGAAAAGAACAGCAACATGAGACAAAATCGAGAGACAACGATAAACACACACACACACACACACACAGAGAGAGACACAAGCTAATGCACAAACCGACGTCACAAGAATTCACAAGAATTCAACAGAAACCATAAAGGCCAGGCGTGAGTCTAGACCCTAGCATTGGGAACTAGCATATAAACGCCTCAAATATTACAACACACACACACAATCCAAAACGTCACTCGTTATCTGACGTCATAACCAAAATGACGTTAGTCAGTGACGAAGGTGTGTTACTTGTATACGGCTTTGATTCAGTTACAATTTAATATACTATCTGTTGAATATTTTGAAAGCAATTTGGTTGGAAGCTGCAGAAACACTTCTGGTTCAATTGAAGCCAGGTTGAAATTGGATTCTGGGAATTCAGGATTCAAAGTTTCAAATTGATTCCATCACGCGTACGCAGTTATTAAGGCGACTTTCCATCCATCCGCAATCCGCACATGCAATCCGATTTCGTTCGGTCAAGTTTAGCCCAAGTTTAGATTTTTCAATATGACCTTTTTCATTCGTCGGCATGCGTCATCCAATTAAAATGCTCAACAGAGTTAATTTTTCTTACGCGGACAGGCAGACGGGGTCGGTTTATTCATGCATGACGTCACACCCGTGAAAAACATCTCCATCATCTGCAGGAGCGTAAAAAACAGCAACGGGAAGAATGATAACGATTTTTTTAAGCATCAAACATCAAATATCGTTGGTTTACCGATGTGAAACACAGCCCCAACCCCCCCCCCCCCTACACCATTGACCCATTAATGGCCAAAATTTGTCAAAATAAGTGCGACACCGTAGAGTTGTTAAATTAAAACATATATGTAAATAAAGACTAGCGGTGCTATTAAATGAGTGGTTATCGTTTAACATACATACCGTATACACATTGCCAACTGTTGTTTGAGTCAGATTGGTTTTCTGTTCCAAGTATATTTTGTTAGATGAGGTTCAGCGTTTGTCAGAACTTTATGGAAACGGTCCTTGGCGTCCAGTTCAAGCGCTTTGACTAAATGATAATATAATGTGGTCGGGTAACGGGAAGGACTAACAAACCAGGAACCAGTAAACTCTACCTCGGGCTACGCTACGGCTGAAAACCGCAACCGTGAGAGTGTTTAAGAAAGAATCACCCACAAAATCGACGTCAAACTTTTACCATGGAAAAAGAATCAAGAAAGTCATTGATCGGCCAACTCCGGCTCAGACGCTACTAAGGCTCCCTCGCTGATTGGCTAAGGTTACGCCAGAAAATAATGACATGCAGAGCTGGCTAGTATAAAAGCAACCAGCACTGCATCGATATGGACGTGTGTCCATCTCATTCGTGGCCCGTAGGCAGGTATGCTTGTCTGTCGAACAGACTGACAAACCAATCAACAAATGGACAGACTGACGGACAACTCTGGGCACAGCAAGCTGCTGGAGTACGCTTAAGCAATGTACTTGGCCCCACTTGCTCAGTCTTCTCGGATGGGACTTTAAACTGAGGTCCCGTCATACAGTGCCCATCACTGTGTGAACGTGAGCTAGGGTTAGGTAGGCAAGAAATTTCGGCATAGTCAAAGTAAACCGGATGCTGAATGGATCCCTCCTCGGATGGAACCACGCAACATACGGATTACAAAACCAAAACCAAATTGCTAGAATTAGAATCTTTCGGAATTTTCGAGGGGACTATGGAGGGATGTAACCCGGATGACTGATCGAGTTCGTCCTCGGACGGACACAGTCACCATACGGGCTACATAACCAATCAAAATCAAACAAGTGCGCGCTGGTGCCTGCTCGGATGATGGCCAGAAGACCAAATGGGTCCCAGGACCCGAAAGACCCCACACCCCAACCTCCCCACTCCCCCCAAAGGGGCCGGGAGGTCTCTGACCTAAAGCCCCCCCCCCCTTGGGTGCATCAGGTCATAAGACCGTACGCACCTCCCCCGACCCAACACCTACCCCATCCCTTCCCCACCCCCGTTAGGTCCAGGTTAGGCCATCCCCATTACACACGCCCAAGCATGAGGAGCAACAAAAAAAAGCCATGGAAAAGAACAGCAACATGAGACAAAATCGAGAGACAACGATCAACACACACACACACACACACACACACACACACACACACACACACACACACACACACACACACACACACACACACACACACACACACACACACACACACACACACACACACACACACACACACACACACACACACACACACACACACACACACACACACACACACACACACACACACACACACACACACACACACACACACACACACACACACACACACACACACACACACACACACACACACACACACACACACACACACACACACACACACACACACACACACACACACACACACACACACACACACACACACACACACACACACACACACACACACACACACACACACACACACACACACACACACACACACACACACACACACACACACACACACACACACACACACACACACACACACACACACACACACACACACACACACACACACACACACACACACACACACACACACACACACACACACACACACACACACACACACACACACACACACACACACACACACACACACACACACACACACACACACACACACACACACACACACACACACACACACACACACACACACACACACACACACACACACACACACACACACACACACACACACACACACACACACACACACACACACACACACACACACACACACACACACACACACACACACACACACACACACACACACACACACACACACACACACACACACACACACACACACACACACACACACACACACACACACACACACACACACACACACACACACACACACACACACACACACACACACACACACACACACACACACACACACACACACACACACACACACACACACACACACACACACACACACACACACACACACAC
>CM067372.1:114571222-114616293 GCA_034401795.1 Chaetoderma sp. LZ-2023a
ACCTGTTTTGTGTTTACAGTTTCTGCCAAAAATATGTCCGATTGTCCCGTTATTTCTAAAATGGCTTTCACTTTGTTCATCCATTTAACTTGGATTTGGGTTCTTGACATAGAATCCAGACACGTGAAGAAAAGCATTGACGATAATTTCCCATAACCTCCATTTACTAACCTGGCCCAAAATCGTATCGTGCTACATTGTATTTGGATGTCAAGTGGCATTCTTCCTAGTTCGTCATACACCATGACATTAGGTGTGCTTTTCTTTAGATTTAGTATACATTTAAAGAATTTCAATTGACATGATTCTATTAAGTTAGTGTTTTCGAAGCGCCATATTGCTGATCCATGTAAAAGAATAGGCACTACCATTGTTTCAAAAAGTACAATTTGTAGCTCTATTGGGATATCGTGTTCTTTGATCTTCGTGATTAATGCATACATTGCTTTTGTTCCCTGTTTACAGTTTCGAATTTTGCAACTTGAAAACGTACCATTTGACTTCATTTGAATTCCGAGATAGATGTATTCATCGACTATTTCAAGCTCCTGCCCTCCCATTAAGAACTTAGGTGGGTTGTTGGTTTTTCTCTTGGACAATATCATTACTTTTGTTTTTGTAGTATTTATTTGTAGCTTCCAATGGATACAATAATTATGAAAAATTTTTAGTGCATGTTGCAATGCTTCTGGTGTTTCTGCCATTGTGACCGTGTCGTCGGCATATAACAGTATGGCGAGGCGTATACATAGATTTAGATTCTCCTTTGCCATGTCATTAATGGATGTAAGACCAAAAAATTCATTGTCGTGTAGATATTCCTCCAAGTCGTTTAAGAAAATAGAAAATAGGAAAGGTGAGAGATTCTCGCCTTGCCGTACCCCAATATTGCTAATCATACAGTCTGAATCACAATGGTTGAGGCTAACAAAGGATTTAATAGATTTATACATGCTATATACAATTTTATTGTATATTCCTGTTATGTCGGTGTAAGCAACAACTACTTAGCTGCCAGTGCTCGCCATCCTTTTTGAACAGTCACTATTGAAAACTGCCAAACTAACAGCCTAAATTGTTCCACGCCTAAACAAACTTTTCGCCACTCCTTGTGCTACTTAAAGAGACCAGTGTACTGGAACTCTGCGCCATCCCCTGACACGGAAAGTGGACTAAGCCAGATAATGTCGCGGCTGAACCAGCTTGTGCCACCTTCCATCGACATCCGAAACCATCAAAGAACACCAGCCTTTGTGGAAGAACGTGTGTGACAAATCCCTTCTACTGGTCTATTAGGACTTAAAAGTGTTCATTAAATCTTAAATGTACTAATTAATCTAGTTTTCTATATTTTTACAGATTTATAGCACCTTAAGCATTCTCCACTCCTGTAGCGCCGTCTTCTTTTCTTTCCACCTAAGGAATTCTAAAAGCCGACACTTTCGGACGACAATCTCACGTTCCACTCGACGTGAAGATATAGGCTAGCGTCATTAATGGTGTCGCCTTTTGGCACGCACGCACGCACGCACGCACGCACGCACGCACGCACGCACGCACGCACGCACGCACGCACGCACACACACACACACACACACATATATATATATGTATATATTTGTGGGTGGCGTCCTTTGTGCCTTGTTCAGCGTGAAGATTCAGAATAGCGCTGTGATCGAAGATTTCTAATCCTCCACCAAACGGTTTTCCCTTTTTCATGCCGCATTTCACTTGGAATGCCCTTTGTAACTGATGTCACCTGCGGTTAATTCTTTTGCCGCTTCCTGTATATCTCTCGCTCGACAGTGGTCGCTACATGTCTCAGGCACCACGATCCACGTTATTTCAACAGGCCTAGAAACGCCTCTTAGAGTGGCGAATTACTATAGGATAAGGAAAGCTGAGTCTCTGGTTCACCATGTCACTCAGCTCGCCTTCCTTGTGCAAAAACACCGTTGCCGATTCCCAGTGCCTCATTCACATCACGTAAGATCGCTTCCCATGGACGTATTCTTCTGAGGCTTCGATTTTCTATGTTATTCTTTCGAGTTCTTACTTCGGATTTAATGACCCTCGTCCATTTACTTTAAGAAGGTCTTGCTGCATAAAGTACCACACTACAGTCACAACCAAAAGAGCACCTAGTGCTGCTCGATCTTTCCTTCTAGCGACTAGCGACTTCTTTTTCTATTGGATCATTTGGCGGCCAGTGGTCATGATAAAACTGTTAATTATACAACACTGTTTCATCACTTTTCGTGTTGGCATCCGAATCCGATAACCGCAGTGTCAACCAGAATCGTCTTCGATGTATCGCATTAGACAACAGCAGCACTTCGACCCGACGGAGATTCCCTAAACTCCTTCCTCTTTAAGTTGCATGAGCTGGTGCCGCTTCTGCAATTCAGAATGTCCACCCTTCGACCTTGTCAAAAACCTTTTGACAGCGCTCAAGCCGGTTTTGGTCTCTGAGTGAAAGATTCGCCCAACTTTGCGAGGGTAGAGGGTTTTGCTTAACCTAACCGATCATGTCATTCTGTGGCTGCCAGAGGCCCTAAACCACATAACCATTTATGTTAGCTAACCTACCATCCTACGCAAGATCCCTAAAATGTTAGAAGTAGGTACACACTGAAGGCCAGCCTCTGGAAACTTCCTGAGAACATCGGACCATCCAGGTGGCATCTACTAAAAGCTTCAAGCGATGATTCTCCTCGCCAACCACTCATTAAAGCAGAGATCATGACCATGTCCCGCCTTAAGCAGAACATTTAGAATTAATACTAGCATCAACGCCTCTCGTAACCGAATAACCTCTTATAGACTGATAGGATGATTACTGACAGTTAACGATGTAGCGACCATTGGGAAGACCGCCACTGTCTCTCGGCTATTAGGTACATGAAAGACAGTTTCACACCGCCTACTAGGCCCTCCCGCCTTTCGAGCAATGATCGTAGGCTAGGACCATGTTTCCTCAGATGACGAGGGTGCAAATTGGTCCTCTCGCCACCCCGTTGCACATCTTTCAGCCGACGGAAAATACTGTGCACAGAGACTCTGGATTAAAACTATAATAAGACCACCCTCACAGCTTCTCTCATTCCTCCTTTCCTATCGCCACTACACTAGCGCTCGAGCGAGGACCGCTTAAAACAGCCTGACTCGAACACGGGTAGGAAAGACTGAAAGTCACCTGTGGCAAAGAGAGCCACCTGCGACTGTTTCATCCTTTCTGCACACTCACTCCATCTACTCGCACCTCCTGTACCCCGCGGACAACCCGACCAGAGAACGTGACCCGACCCTCTCAGGATGACCTGCTGGCATTGGAACACACAGCTAAGCCTTGCGTGCCATGAACCATCGCCAGCTCCACAAAGGTATCTCCTCGTCATCACCATTACCAGAAATACTGCCACCACTGTGAAAGGAACCACTGACATCAACACCACCAAAACCACCACACTCCTCAGCACCCGCCTCCTCCACTTCGCCTAGGAGTAGAAAACATCGCCAGCCGAGATGGCCACCTCTGACCCCGAACCACCATGGGTAGGTGAAAACGGTGGAAAACGACATATCACTCTCTGGAAGAGATCCAGCTACCCAGCCCCGTCATCTACAGGCACACAGCCATGTTTGGAATTCTGGACGGGATCAGTGGGTCTCCAAGGAGATGGCTGGCCGTTACGGCCAGCAAACATTTGTGGGGTAGCCCCCAGAAAACATTCAAGGGACGGCGTCGCAAGCCACACGACCAGTAACCAAGAGCTACCTAGATGGGCTCCAGGGCGTGGACATTCTTCGTACTGGTGACCTAACCACTTGGGACCAGCGCCCCGAGCCGGTGCTCAAAGAATGCTTTCACAATGACCGATTACCTGGTCCGTCCCAGTGACACCTAATCCAGTCTCGACAACTGGAGGGGCAGGCGCGAGATGGTGGTTGCACGGTGACAATAAACCAGATGTCTTTCGATTCTTAAGAAGCCTGCGTATCCACCATCGGTGTTGTCATTTGCCAGCCTTTTTCCGACGTCGGTATATCAAAGCAAGGGTTATAATGGCATCTTCCTCGAGGTCACATTTTAACATTAGAAGTTTAAAAAGTGTTGCTGGAATGTTTACAGCGAGCGATAGTCAAAGAAAATTAACGAGTCTTTTGTAAAACTACAGATAAATATCTCGAATGTTTAAATCGGATGACAAAGTGGATCAAACCTGCGGACCGCTAACGCATGAAAACGCAGGGGAAAATCTGATGACAGATACGTTTTCAGATTGCGTGTGCGGATTGTGTATTCGGATTGTGGATGAATGGAATGCCGCCTTACACTAACGAATCACAGTAAATATGACTTTGCATTCATGCGGGGTTTTAGTCTGCAAATGCAAACTTGGCTCGTAGAAGTTTGATAGTAGATGTGGATGAATGGAATGAGTCACATAAGAAAAAGACTAATTAAACCTTTTTTAAATGCATGCTGATTAAGGATGCGGATTGCGGACGAATGGAATGTTGGTTTTCCAGCAGATCTTGGTGACTCAAAAAGTCACATTAAGCATATCGACGTGACCGTAAAGGACAGATACGTGAAAGAAGTAGTTCTGCTTTTGATTTAGACTAGGTGCTTTTCCATTGCTTGCATGCTTTGGGAAACGAACGAACGATGCGTACGAAACGAAAAATATCTATTTCAATTAACGGCATGCGTGCGATCTGAAGAGAATTTAGTTTAACCTAGTTGTATACAATCCCCAGGACATTCAAGTACATTTAATGGGCTTGATCAAGATCATGTTGATCATGCAATTCCACACACTCTTCATCTATTCCACAGTTTGTTGTTTAACCGTGCACATGTGGTGCATTGAGGCATGGACAAAGATGTTGATGTCAAACGGAATGTTTGCAACATTGCACAAGCCATTGCATATATGACAATAACAGCCTTCAGCATGGCCATTTTCAAAATGAAGACCATTCTGGCTAGCACAGACGATAAAGTGAACACAATTCTGGCTAGCGCAATGCATCAGATGGTCGAATCCGGAAATCCGGGGCCATGGTGGATCTTCTACACGCTGTCACCCATACCATTGACATGGGCACTATTTAGCGTATAGACACCAACATAGCTGATAACAATCTTGACAAAGAAGCAATGAACGGGCATGTCTACGTCCCAAACAATATAATACCAGGTCGGATAAGCCATTGTTCATGGGATTCCATCGATATTCTAGAATCAACCTTGGATGGAAAGACTACCTTCCGTTGTATGCATATGGTACTACGGTAACGAGATCGGTGCCAGCATCCATGGCAACAACGATGGGGGAGTCGGAGGGGGGGGGGAGGAGGTAAATGACTAATGTATTACCCAGCCCCAATCCATATCTGATAACTTTATAGCTCGTGAATGACAAACCTACTTAGATTCCATGCAACAATATCATGTGCCACAATTTAGTCTTTAGCCTTTCCGTGGATATGGGAAGAAGCCATGTTGGAAAATATTCTAGGAACAAACCATCCTTGTCAGGGGAAGTGCTCGAGATAGGCCGTGTGATGAAAGTAAATGTGTGTGCATGCGCGTGCGTATGTGTGTGCGTGTGCGCGCGTGCATGCGTGAATGCGTGTGTATGTGTGTGTGCCATTTATATGGAACATCTGAAGCAGTGAGTAAGAACCATTCTAAGTTTCAGCACTTCGGTAAATCTGGAAATGTTAGCACCTGCATCTGCAAGAAAAACGAGCAAACTGCCATACAAGTCGTTTGGACACGATTTCCACAAGTAACTAATACCTATGTTTGAAATAGTACCATTCTTGTTTTAAAAATGACTTTGAGTGTGGTCCTTCTTGAGTCTGTAATGCAATTAACGGTTGCAACCAAATGGCCAGTAGATAACATGTAGGCATATGTATGTTGTCCATTAGGAAAATATTCATATGTTTAAAGACGACTGTCTTTTGTAAACTTGGAATAATGATTGACCATAACTGGAAAGGTATAACATGCGGAACTAGATTGCGAGAAAACACATTTTGTGTTCGACGTTCCTATTAAATTGTCAATTTAATATCCGATATAACACGTTTCATACACCCGAATGATGAGGTAACCATTTTGTCTGACACATATAATGAACGGTGGTCAATCTGCATTTTCTCATAAAATTTGCTATTATTATTATTGCCCACTCTATAATCAATTAATCAAGCATTGATGTAAGTTACTAGCAAAAATGCCGTCGTAAGGGGGACACCCGCCATATATAACGAACGGTGGTCTACTACAGAGTGGTAGTAAAGGAAGGGAGAGAGGTTAAAGGCAGCACCCTTATAGCTGATTGGACACGAGGAGTGCGAAGACTGCGACACGAACGATTTTTATTAAAATTATTTTAATTCCAGAAATGTCGTATATGTCAATCGGATTGTTCATTTAAACAGCTTCATTCTAAAATCGTTCGTATCGTTCGCAACGCACACAAGTGGAAAATCACCTTGCTGTTCGCTGCCTAGCAGTATGTGGCCGCGGAGTCTGCAGCGCTGACGAGTTACAGAGTGGCCTGTGTCAGATTGCCAGCAACAGATTACCACACGATATTACGGAAAGTAGAAATGGAAAATATAAATTAAACAAGTCAATATTACGGAAAGGAGAAATAAAAACTATAAATTAACAAGTCAATTTGATTCAATGATAACATATTAAAACTTGAACCAGCACAAAACGACGACGACGACGACGACGACGATATGAAGATCTTGTCGTCGTCGTCGTCGTTGTCGTTATTGTTATCGTTCATTCGTTTTGTTGGCCGCTTACACTTACATGTATTTGAGCCACGACTCTATCTTGAGCTGCTTCCCAGAATGACTGCTTTACGTCACCTCCGACATTCCGTTAAAAATTTTGATTGGGCGAATTTGCTGCTAGGCAGCAACAACACCAAGTCAAATGAGTTTCAAAATAGCCAACAGATTACCTGTATAGATAAATACCTTGATATTGGGATTCTGGGAATTCAGGGCTCGATCAATCCCAACGAGTGCAAATTGTGGGCGGAGCTTAGCTAGAAATATGCGGGACAGAGCTAAACGTGGATTAATCCATTCTCCAGGGGCATTAATATACAGAATTATCCATTCATACGATCTCCAGAGAGGGAAATTTCAAGAAATCAATTTCTGATATGTCATTTCAATCTTTCGCGCACGCGACTTTGAAGTGCGATTACTGCCTCGGTCAAGGATACATGGAACGATAACAGAATATCAAAGCCCAAGAGGCGTTTTTATCATTTTCATTTCAATATGACTGACAATTCTTCATCTTAATCAAATTCTTTATTAAATAAAAAAGATTTCCCCTGAGTTCTGGCTAATTAAATCTTTTAATATTTTGAAATAGTGTCTTATTAGTGCCTAAAAACAATCCTCCAGGCAATATAATCCCGTCATGCAGGAAGTTGATTAATTATGACTTTGCAACCCTTAAATGTCCAAATTTGGACAAGAAAATCAAAATATTAGTTTTTTGAATGTCAAATTTCAGGCCAAGATAAGAATTTAAACAAATTTACGGCTATACTGAGCGTATATACAAATGCAGACATCATAGGTTAGGTATTTAGCTGTCTGTAGCAGCTCAATAAATCGCAATGTCTTTTAGTACAGTCAGTGAGTCAGCCAGCCAGCCAGCCAGCCAGCCAGCCAGCCAGCCAGCCAGCCAGCCAGCCAGACAGCCAGCCAGCCAGCCAGCCAGCCAGCCAGCCTGCCTGCCTGCCAGCCAGCCATCCAGCCAGCCAGCCAGCCAATCAGCCAGCCAGCCAGCCAACCAACCAACCAACCAACCAACCACCCAGCCAGCCAGCCAGCCAGCCAGCCAGCCAGCCAGCCTGTCAGCCAGCCAGTCAGCCAGTCAGTCAACCAGCGCGCCCCAGCTTATTCCGAACTGTAGTTTAAAGAGTCTTTCGTATATGGTAATCAAACTTGAGGGATAAATCTGGCGTCCAAAGGTGGAGCAGTTGCTGAATGTGTTAAACATGTCTTCTACTGGTCATGGGCATAGCAACTCAATAAACCACAATGGCCCTTCGTTAGTTAGTTAGTTAGTTAGTTAGTTACTTAGTTAGTTAGTTAGTTAGTTAGTTAGTTAGTTAGTTAGTTAGTTAGTTAGTTAGTTGGTTGGTTGGTTGGTTGGTAGGTGGGTAGATAGGTAGGTAGTAATATGGCTCAGAATTTTCAAAAAATTGAAAATATTTTTTATTTATTTTATTGCCTGAGATTTGTTATTTTTGTTTTATAGAGGCGAGATGGCCTTACACATATTGGACAACATTAAGATGATGATGTTTGTCCAGTTAATTTGGATTTTACCAATATGTCACGTAGATTCGGATTTTTCCTAAATGCTATTACTGGGCGCAAATTGAGAGGCTGTCTTAAATTATTCTGTAATTTATGATATTCATCTTTCAAAATTTTGGAAATTTCTACATTTGTTCGATTATATGTCAGTGAATGGAATTATTTCACGCTGATCAGCAAGACCGGGGTCCACATTTATGCCCCTCGGCCATTCTGTTTCTAATTGCTTAATCCAAAATGATTATCTAAGTTTCCTTTGTTTATCAGTTTCGTCAGTGGTATTAGAGAGAGGTGGTTGTTCAATGGGTATAATTTCGAAGTCCCGAGCAACTGAATGGCCAGGAAGGTTAAAGTGTTCAGCGACATGCGTGTCTTTTTCATGTCTAATATCGCAAAGGTGTCTAGTAGCTCGCCATCTTAAAGGGCATTTGGTTTCACCGACATATTGCTTTTGGCACAATTTATAATTTCGATGTCCCGAGCGACTGAATGGCCAGGAAGGTTAAAGTGGGTTGGTTGGTTGGTAGGTGGGTAGATAGGTAGGTAGGTAGGTAGGTAGGTGGGTAGGTAGGTAGGTAGGTAGGTATGTAGGTAGGTGGGTAGGTAGGTAGTTAGTTAGTTCGTTAATCAATCATACAAGTTTATTTCACTAATCAAACTTGGTGTAGGCATACATTGTTGTCTTAACATATGTAGCGTAGCAATACTATGGCAGTGTGACCTCAGTGTGACCTCAGTGTGACCTTAGTGTGACATCAGTGTGACCACAGTGTGACGTATCTGATTTTCACGCTTCACCCGCAGCTGTAGAGATTTTATCGACATTGTTTCTGTTTATTTGAAAAATACATCATGGTAGCCTTAATAAATTGTAGTAATGTATCAACGTTTAGGTATTAAATATCTTTCTTTAATGGCATGGTAAAACTTGTAAATGCTATGCATAGTGCATGAGCTGCATGTTATATCATCACCGGAGTTGCTATTATGAGATGATGTTGGCTTTCCTTTCAACCATTTCATTCCATATCATAGCGAGATAACGTGCTTGCTAAAACAAAGAGTAAATTTGTGCAATTTTCGTGTGATAATCAAATCTGTAGCTATTGATTTATTTGTTTTGGAAATATTTACTAGGATCCCCAGAGACCACAACTGCAATAAAGCCATTTCTGAAGTGTAGTGTTGATATGTCCTACACGGGACTTCACAGCAAGATTGCTCCATACGTCAATGATGGATACAATGTTGACATTAAAACATACAAGCACACAGGAGGAGTGTTTATCATCATTAGTAACCGAGAACTAACCATTATTAATCTTAATCTAGATCTTTATATAGAAAAAGTACCGTGCGGTATGAATAATTTAAGATGTGGTCATATTGGACATGTTTTGAAGCATTGTCTCACTGCCGCAGAAAAGCAATCCTCTAGACAAAGCAATTCTGACATTTGAGAAACTACCTATTATATAGGGGCCAACGCGTGCGCATGTGGCATAATAATGAAACAATTATTTCAAGTTCACGGTCAAGTTCAAGGCTATTTATTTTGATATAGCGGGTGACCCAAAACGCGCCCAATTTTGACGTGCGATTTCGAAGAAAGGTCAATAATGGACTTCAATGAAATTTGACCAATTTCTCCAGATATAATGGACTTCAATGAAATTTGGCCAATTTCTCCAGATATCCTTCAGTTCAGTGGACCCTCAAAATCTTAACAATGTTAAGTTAGGTTTTGTATGGTGACAAAAACCAAAAACCAAAAATCTATAACAAAAAGGGGCATGCCGAAGTCAGATATGTCTGGTATGAAAGTACAGGTCTGCGATATGGCGTGAGAATTTCCGAGTCCAATGTCACCTGTCAATCAAATCCATGAATTGAATATGTTCAGTCCCTCGGGTGTTCTATGAACCCTGTCATTGACGACGCCCTGGCACTAGGATATAGCTCATTCATCATTTGGAATGTAATTTTTACCTGTTTCAATTTTCGACCCGAGCGGGGTTCGAACCAGTGAATTCTATGGCACCTTCCGCTTAGCGTTTGGGAGGCGAGTAGCTTACCACTAGACCAGCATCCAGAGGATAAGAATGCTCTTTCACCGCATTAGCTTTCAACTACCCGTCTCACAACCACACGAATTGACTGGAATTGAGAATTCAGATATTCTAACTTTTTACATTTTTCTGATATCCATTCTGCTATATCCCTAGGCACTCGCAAGTATGTAGTATTTATTATTGTCAAGCATTAGTTCTATGAACCCTGTCATTGACGACACACTGGCGAAAAGCGACTGGTGCTAATATCACGGGATCTGAGATGTGTGTGTGTCACTGGGCGATCTTCTTGCGATACAATAGCATCTGCCACATAATACCGCTGTTCTTGGTCTACAATTTCCAAATTTTCGTTGGATAAATCTGGCTGATTATTTTTCTGTAGTAGTGTATTACCGGATGATTTATTCCACCTTTACCTGGGAATTCCCTTAATATCCTTGTGCCAGTCCACCCATTTTCACTAAAACATGCTTCAGGTATGACTTTATCACATTCCTTAATACAATGATTTCTGAGTATCTAACTGACTAGCTGTCTTCGTGGAATAACATGTGTAAATCCCCGAGGTATTGGACATATATAATTCATGGATTTGAATGACATGTGACACAGAGACTCTGACATTAGAGAGTCAGGTCTCGTGTATGCCCTTGTATCCTAGATGTCTGACACGGGCATGCCACGTTTTGTTAGAGATTTTTGTTCTTGTTACCATGAAAATTCTAACAGACATAGAACGCTCAAACTTACGGTGTCCGCAGAACGTCTGTCTAAAAATGGCCACATTTCATTTACATCAAATACATGTATGATTACTGTATTCTGAGGCTGTAGTAGTAGAAACACCATACAACTGCAATCAATCCGTCTTTGTTTTTTACCACTCTGTCTTGTCCTCAGCCAAAATCGTTAGCTTCTTTAGGTCCATTATTGATCTGAGTGTAGTGAGTCTTGCTTTCTTGAGGTCACTTCGTAGCACGCTTAACAGATTTATGCAATGACTTCCTCTCCTGACCTTATACTTGCTGGCTCCAAGTAGGGCAAATTCCAAGGCTCTCTGTATAGGTGTGTCTTCTGACATCCTTAGCACATAGTCAAACATGGACCATCATTACTGGGCGACCTTTACAGACAGCGACGATGTATTAGACATCCTGTATAGTGCATCGTTGGAAATTATGCTGTCTGGTCATCGGTGTCCAGTGATATAGAGCATCAAAGATACGCAGATTGCGTTGTATAAACGGAATCCTTTCTGTCAAGGGCATCTTTGATTTACGAATCCATAGCTTCCAGAAAGACTAGAAAGCTATGTTCCCCATGACACTGCGTGCGACATTGTCAGCGGTACTACAAAGCAGTGTTAGCAATTCAGAAAATATTTTCATTCCTTTGCTCACCCGGTTATGTACTAAACCAAAAAAGTTTAGCAATTTGAGCTTTTTGCTTGGTGCATCAAAATCTTGTACGGTATTATGATCAATGTTTGTGGAAAATCTGTGGATCAAATGTGTCTCTTTCTTGTTGAACATGATCACTCGTTGTGTGTAATGAAATTAAAATCATTTCTCGCTGCCCAGTTCTGTACGGTTACTGCACGTGCAAATGTATTGCTTATGCTGGTCAAAATCAATGTGCAGCGCGGATGAATTGACATCGCATTTCAAATCAGGTAGTCAACATGAACGAAAAACGTTAGCAAAACTTTCACATGTTAACATGGGTCGCCGTCGAGGTTTATCAGAAAATTAGCAATGGGAAGGCTTAGCGTGGGGCAAAGCATTCATGAAGTTGCACGACACTTTAATTTTCATAACAGTACCATTTTACGCCTCCGACAACGTGCACGGATCGGTCCTTAGTGACGTCATCTCGACCTCATCGGCTCAAAGGTGCGCCACGTTTATCCCGGACATTGCAGGCTACCACTGACACTCGAGTTCACGCACAGGCTGTTCGTAATCGTCTCCATGTCGCTTGATAACGTGTCCGTCGTCCTGTCGTAGCCGTTCCACTAACGCCACGTCACGCTTAGGAACGTTTGAGATGGGCTAGAATTCACAAACAATGGCGCATCAGACAATAGAATCAGACGTTATTTACAGATGAATCCATACATTGGGTGCAATTTGCGGACGGTAGGCATCATTCATAGAGGAGATCAGGAGAACGGCATCACGCAGACATCATTGAGCATAACAGGCATATATATACATTTTAACATTAGAAGTTTAAAAAGTGTTGCTGGAATGTTTACAGCGAGCGATAGTCAAAGAAAATTAACGAGTCTTTTGTAAAACTACAGATAAATATCTCGAATGTTTAAATCGGATGACAAAGTGGATCAAACCTGCGGACCGCTAGCGCATGAAAACGCAGGGGAAAATCGGATGACAGATACGTTTTCAGATTGCGTGTGAGGATTGTGTATTCGGATTGTGGATGAATGGAATGCCGCCTTACACTAACGAATCACAGTAAATACGACTTTGCATTCATCCGGGGTTTTAGTCTGCAAATGCCAACTTGGCTCGTAGAAGTTTGATAGTAGATGTGGATGAATGGAATGCCGCCTTACACTAACGAATCACAGTAAATATGACTTTGCATTCATCCGGGGTTTTAGTCTGCAAATGCAAACTTGGCTCGTAGAAGTTTGATAGTAGATGTGGATGAATGGAAGGAGTCACATAAGAAAAAGACTAATTAAACCTTTTTTAAATGCTTGCTGATTCAGGATGCGGATTGCGGACGAATGGAATGTTGGTTTTCCAGCAGATCTTGGTGACTCAAAAAGTCACATTAAGCATATCGACGTGACCGTAAAGGACAGATACGTGAAAGAAGTAGTTCTGCTTTTGATTTAGACTAGGTGCTTTTCCATTGCTTGCATGCTTTGGGAAACGAACGAACGATGCGTACGAAACGAAAAATATCTATTTCAATTAACGGCATGCGTGCGATCTGAAGAGAATTTAGTTTAACCTAGTTGTATACAATCCCCAGGACATTCAAGTACATTTAATGGGCTTGATCAAGATCATGTTGATCATGCAATTCCACACACTCTTCATCTATTCCACAGTTTGTTGTTTAACCGTGCACATGTGGTGCATTGAGGCATGGACAACGATGTTGATGTCAAACGGAATGTTTGCAACATTGCACAAGCCATTGCATATATGACAATAACAGCCTTCAGCATGGCCATTTTCAAAATGAAGACCATTCTGGCTAGCACAGACGATAAAGTGAACACAATTCTGGCTAGCGCAATGCATCAGATGGTCGAATCCGGAAATCCGGGGCCATGGTGGATCTTCTACACGCTGTCACCCATACCATTGACATGGGCACTATTTAGCGTATAGACACCAACATAGCTGATAACAATCTTGACAAAGATGCAATGAACGGGCATGTCTACGTCCCAAACAATATAATACCAGGTCGGATAAGCCATTGTTCATGGGATTCCATCGATATTCTAGAATCAACCTTGGATGGAAAGACTACCTTCCGTTGTATGCATATGGTACTACGGCAACGAGATCGGTGCCAGCATCCATGGCAACAACGATGGGGGAGTCGGGGGGGGGAGGAGGTAAATGACTAATGTATTACCCAGCCCCAATCCATATCTGATAACTTTATAGCCCGTGAATGACAAACCTACTTAGATTCCATGCAACAATATCATGTGCCACAATTTAGTCTTTAGCCTTTCCGTGGATATGGGAAGAAGCCATGTTGGAAAATATTCTAGGAACAAACCATCCTTGTCAGGGTGTATATATGCCTGTTATGCTCAATGATGTCTGCGTGATGCCGTTCTCCTGATCTCCTCTATGAATGATGCCTACCGTCCGCAAATTGCACCCAATGTATGGATTCATCTGTAAATAACGTCTGATTCTATTGTCTGATGCGCCATTGTTTGTGAATTCTAGCCCATCTCAAACAGTACATAACAGGTAGTCACTCACATATATATCTGACGCCACATTCAAAATGATGTTAATCAGTGAAAGATTATTGATTTGCATACGCATTTGATTCGATTACAATTTAAAGCAATTTGCCTGGGAGCTACAGCAACACTTCTGGGTCAAGTAAAATTACCTTAGTAGTGCTGTGATTGTAGAAGAGGTAGTTTGATGATTACCATTAAGGCAGTTATTATTATTATTATTATTATTATTATTATTATTATTATTATTATTATTATTATTATTGTTATTATTATTATTATTATTATTATTATTATTATTATTATTATTATTATTATTATTATTATTCTGCTTGTTTCTATATTATTCCATAGCTGAATTGCATTATCTGAGGATAGAATGTATTTGTGTATTGAGCGTAACAATGTTATATAAAGAAGAGTGTCATATGCCATTGTGGAAGTCTCTTAAAATTGTGTATAATTGGAGCCTTCCAATGTCTTCCAGTTTTAAACCCTTTTCTACTTTATAGATATGCTGGCCACCTGTTGTTCGCGAGAAAAATTTAATAGATTGCTTTTTTAGAGATTTTAGTTTTTTAAGTCTAGCTTCATATGTGTTATCCCAGATAGCATTGCAATACGTAATGGGAGGAAGAATCATTGTGCCGTACATATTTTAAATAATATTATGTGTTAGATAGGGTTTTAGTCTGCATGTGATGCCAATGATGTTTGCTACCCTGGGGGTAATGGTTTTCCTATGCTTCTTCTATGACAAATTCTTGTTCAAATAAACATCTAAAAACTTAAGCATATTGGGTTTCTTGTATTATCTGGTTGCCTGCGTAGAGTTCTTGGCAGAGCAATTTCTTTCAGATTCTTAAATTTTGTGAATACTATATTATTTGGTTTAGATACATTTAAGGACAATTATCTTTACTCGAAACCAATCTTTTCATTTCGCCATTTCATTATTGACATTTTTGTATAGAATTTCTATATCCTTGTGGCTGCAGAAAGCATTTGTTTCGTCCACAAAACGTATTCGTTAGAGATGCATGCAGATTTTGCGTATCTCATTCATATATAGGAGAAACTGCAGGGGCCAGAAATTCAGATATAACTCCTTTGAATAGACCTTTCCACTTTATCAACCCATCATATGACGTCATAATCAACTACGCGACGTGCAGGATGACGTCATAATGAATGACCTCATGAATGAAGTCTATAAGTACGTCACGAACATGCCCATTCAAATGATAAGCATTACTTGAGGTTGTTCAATAACACATGGTCGCAATCATAGACTGACAAGTGTGCCCATGAGAAAGAATAGTCATCAACGGGGTCAATCCAATGGATACTCGTATTATCATATTACATATGTCCACCGGAAACATGCACATTCTATACAAACCAGTCATTCTTATACAGGCGACATATTTGAACTTTATGACCAATCATTGCATAATGGGGCTATCCCTGTCTCCAACCCCATGGTGTCCTTGAAAGATCTATGAGCAATAACCGTAACAATGCATATAACAAAGACACAGACAGTAATTATGGCTGAATCAAATGTCGATATGGTAGCACATTGGACTAAAAGATAGCGAGTAGGCCTACATCTTGGACTCTATTCATTGTTTACATTATTAAGATCATCATCACCAGCCGTTGCTTGATGAAAACCCCAAATGTATGGGCCGTCACATAGATGATGTACGATTTTATTAAAGACCTAATTCTAATACTGTGACTGCTAATCTTGGTGAGGAGAGGATATATATGGTTCTTCATAGACATAACATCAACCTTGCTTGACCTGTATACCTCGACAAAAGCAACAGTTAGCTGACAATGCTGAAGCAAAAATGGAATGAGGAAACTTAGCTGTAAAGGAATCCATTTTTAATCTAGCAAATCACATTATCAAGTTATCAACATTGAGCCATTGCCATCGGCTTCTTTCACAGCCACACACCACAATGACAACAATGGCAAGGTAATCACGATGCCATTTTCATTCCGACATGAAAACCGCTACAGATTGAATACCCAGTTGTTCAAGGAAAAGCGTCTCTCGTCAATGCAAACTATACAATTCTAAACATCAACGGACTATTTTAATCAGTGCAGGACAGCACAGTCTTGAACATAAAGAATTATCTGAATGTCTTTCTACCTTTGTCTGTCCATCTTTCCATAACAAGTATGTGCCTTTTAAAGGATTCTCTGGCGCAACGAGGATAATAAGAAGCCTTCTTAACCTTGTCTTCAAACAGTCCTCATTATATCGGGTACTCTATGCGGACAGCACACAATTGTCACGCCATACTGCTAACCACCAGCGTTTGAAGCACTCCTATTTGATGATTCTAGTAACTCAACTTGTGTAAACGTATCCCGTTAACGACCTCTGTAGTCGTCCTGCATGGGGAGTGTCAATTTGTAGGCAAAAGGAAGACTATTTTTCAAGATTTAACACTGGACTGACTGGCTCTATAATCGAGCCAGTCATATCAGTGGTAAATTGTCAAAAGTAGCATCTTTTGCCTACAAATAGAGACTGTAGCTAAGCAAAATCTTTGATTTTCTTGACTAGTAATCTTGAAGTGTCACAATACATAGCAGGCGATCAAGTAAGCAAAACCAAAACTTAAACTTTCTTGAAAACCCACCTAATAGCGACCCCTACTGTTTCAAGGTATTTCATCTGAGATATTGGAGCACAAAAGGATATTTTATATTATGTAAGGGGAGGCTAGTTAGCAGAAATCTTAAACTGTTAAGGACATGACGATATAACTGTATTAGGTATGGAAATACACATGTAAATGTAACTGCTTATATCTGGTGACAGTTTAATTCATCAGCATGCCTATTACCGTTATATTATAAATGGCATCGGCCATAACGTTCATAGATACAAACACTTAAATCTGAAAAACACCATCATATATATATCACAAAGTAACTTCTCATTTTTCTCTCTTATTTGGTAAGTATGTATAAGCGTGACCAAGTCTTTGCCATCGATACCCTTGTCGCTCAGGCCTTTCTCCAGTGCCCCTATTAGCTTCCCCCACCTTCAGTTTCTTTGTCGTGTCCATGTTAACAAGTACTCCTTTCTCTTCCAGAATATGTTTCCATTATGAAAGGTTAGTGAACTGTTCTATCAGTCTAGTTTTATTTCTTGGCGTTTCTGGAAGAGATTGTCTCACTTTACGTACTGTTTCTCTATTCAAGCAGACTTAAATGGGCTTTTCTCTATCTCAGGCGTAAATATATGTGTAGTTGATTTTGGTGTACTCCTGGCATCGCCTTTTGTACTCCTGCTTGACATCTGGACTTTCAGTTGTCATCGCTGGGCCTCTTCCCGTTGCTTTAATGCACGGCATAACGTTAGTTAGGTTTCCTTCTTCCTCAAAATTTTACCTCGTTTGTTTTCGTTTGTATATAGTATGCTGCTTGTGATCTCCCAGTTTCTTGTACATCTTCATATTATTCCTTGGTCTTTGTTAATTTTTGTTTAAGCACTTATCGCCTAACTTCATCTCTGATCTTTTCTTCATTTCTTGAGCGTGCTTCTTAACCCTATAACACTCATATCAGCCAAAAACGGCTTCTGCAGTGGTCTTGAGAAATGTCCATTTGCAGAGCAAGAGAAGACTATTTTTTGAAAATTTACCACTGACTGGCTCGATAACTGAGCGAGTGATTCCAGTGGTAAATCTTCTTTGGTCATCGACAGCCCTTTTTACGTATCAACTTCACTTTAAAAAACTTTAATGGCCCGTACATCGTAATCATATCTCCCAAATTTCGGCCCGATCCATCTAGCAGTTCCGGAGAATAAGTTGTTTACGCGAAAACAATGTCATCAAGATGATTGTCAAACCATTTAACCTTTAGCTTTAGCTCTTGTCGTAGATGAAATTTTACGAGTTTTGAATCAATCCTAAGTGGTTTCGGAGAAGATCTTTTTTTAGAAATCGGCCAAATTCCAAGATGGCCGTCGGCCAAATTGGCCAATCAACTTCGTTTGGACAAACTTGGATCTCTATGCAGTAAGGATGCTACCTGGCAAACGTAATTTAAATCGGACAAGCGGTTCTCAAGAAAAAGACATTAAGACATTTCCAATTGCTTTAATGTAGGGAGATTTTAAGGGTTGAAAAGATCCAAGATGGCCGCCAAACCGTTTATCCGTCAGTGGAAATTTGAAATCAGCATACCCAAAACCCTAAAGAAAAGACACGGTAGCCTACATCTTGAATAGTCCACGCCGGCCATGTTCTTGGATACATCAACTTCCCCTAACTAACTTTAAAGGCTCTTAGTCCCTAATCATATCGACCAAATTTCAGGCTGATCCCTTCAGCGGGAGAAGACGTCGTTTTCTTGAAAACTATGGCATCAATGATGACCACCGAACCATTTGACCAATCAAGCTCTATTGAACAAACTTGGTTCAGCTCTTGACCTAGATGATATTTTATGAGTTGTTAATCGATTCCCCCAACACAGTCGAGCGATTTCTAAAAATCGGCCAAAATCCAAGATGACTGCTGCCGACATTGGTCGATCAGCTTCCATTGGACAAACGTGGATCTCTATGCACTAAGGATGCTTCCTATCAAATATAATTGAAATCGCTTACTGGTCCTTGAAAAGAAGTCGCTTAAAGTAAAAGTTCGTGGGCAGATGGCAGACGACGGACAGACGGGCGGATGAAGGACGGTCGTCATGGCATAAGCGTACATGGCCTTTCTGGCCAGGTCAGCTAATAAAAACAAGTTGACAGATTTATGAAAGCTACCACTGTTAAAATTTCGGTTAAAATCATTAAATCATAAAATTCACTGTATGACGCCATCGTCTGACTCGTCAACCGCGTCGATTCAGATTATGCCGCACATGTTTTCAGATTCGAAGAAGCTGGTGTTTTAACAAACACTAATTTTTCTTTTACATCTCATTAAGTTGGTGGTTTCGAATGAGCTGATGTGAGCTATCACCCATCAACAACAAACTTTTATTCGATAGATAACGTCATACAACATCAATCATTTACACGATGGTGTCACTACATGATTCTTATGGGAAATTTAAGTGTATTACATTCTGTCGCGAATTTTGCTGCTAAGGAATTCGGAAATATGCAAATAATTTGTTCTATTTTACTTAAATTGTGCAAAAGTACCATTTGATTCTCTGACAATGTAAAATAAACATACTTAATCGAAGTAGTTGATGATATAATGGAGCAGAGGGATCAAAGGTGGATTTCAGTTTATCCGTCAATCATATGACGTCATAATATCAACTACGTGATGTGTATGCCGATGTCATAATCAATTACGTATTGAATGGCGTAACTAAGTTCGTCACGAACGCTTAATTAATGACGGGCTAAGCTTTGTTGCACGAATTCTATCTCTTTACTATTTAATAAACAGCCCGTTGGATATTTTGAAACTAATTTGACTGGCAGTTGTTGCTGCCATAGGCACCATCACTACGTCAAATGAATTTCAAAATATTCAACAGCTTACCTGTATAGTTTACTGGAAATTGACAGTCAAGGAGTGCAGGAAACGATCGATCCCAACACGGGCAAAGAGCGTGGGTGGATCTTAGCTAAAGATGGGAGGGGCATAGCTAAACCTGGACTCCCCACTTTCTTGCTTTATTCCGCCCATTTATAGCTAAGCTCCGCTCACTGGACACTTTGAACCAGGAATTCCCAGAATATCAATTTCAAAGTAACTATGCAGCCAAACTGTTTAATATCGTGAAACTAAGTTTACGGGGAGATGTTGCTTCCCAAGGCAGTAACGTTTCCAAATAAAACTTGTTTCAAAATATTCAATAGAATGTTTATTAAATGGTAAATTGACCAAAACATAAAATTCAGACGGTTACTGCCTTGCCCCTTTCATGCAGGTCATTTGATTGTGATGACAGCTAACGTGTGCCGTATTTTGTTTAAGCTGTCAGATACTTGAGTGGCAGATCGGATCCCTAAATTCGCACAGATTATATATCTTGTAATTGAACAAACACATCACCACTGCATAATAAAAGACCATTCATTTCAGCTTTCCCCGCCGCTTCATATATCTGAGTAGAAAACATTTGTTCGGAACTAAAAACACTTTACTAATTGATTTATTGCAGTTTTATTCTCCATAGATCCTACGACCAAAGTGGAGAATACTCAATTTTATTAGCACAGATAGATTGCCCATCAATTTCTCCATTGTCTCACGCGTTGCTTCGCTATTATGTATTTGGTAAATGTAACAGTACGTCCATTGACATTAATAACCCATGCATGTGTTTAATTGACCTTTCCGATTTTTTACATCGATCATCTGACGTCATACGATGTCATAATTAACTAAGTGACGTGTATGACGACATCATAATCATGACGTCATGAATGATTCGAAATAGCCCGTTTTTAATGCTTAATAGTCCGACATATTGTACGAATTGTATGTCTTTGCTATTTAATAAAAATGCTGTTGGATATTTTGAAACTAATTTGACTGGGCGCTGTTTCTGCCATCTCTCAATATATTTAACAGCTTACCGGTATAGTTTTCTGGAAATTGAATGTCAGGGTGTTCAGGGATCGATGGATCCCAACACGAGCGAGGTGTTGGTGGAGCTTGGCTACAGATGGGCGGGGCATAGCTAAAACTGGAAAGGTATATTAACAATTAGTAAGAGAAGGCACTACATATATTGTAATCATTAATTAACGAATATTCTTAATATCTTTCATGACTGCATCCACAGCACCTTATATTTAGAGAAGGCATACTGCTGACTATTTTGAGTTGTTACTGGCGCACCCCTTCAAATATTGAAATCATAAAGTGCAAAAAGAATTTTGTCCAATATTTTGAAATTAATTTAACGTAAAGCAACCACTGCCCAAGCACGCATTAGTTTCCAGTGTAAATAACGTTAGAAAATTCAGTGGTTTTCCTGTATGGTCTTCTTGGAAAATGTGATATAAAAAATAAACTAATCAACCCTCGGTATATGTTTAGATGACTCTCTTTATTAAGATTTGCAGATGATCTGAATATGTAAAGTACAATTTGCTATGTGGCTCTCGCTTGCATAAACATGTCGGTGCTTAAATATAACAGTCTGGCTGTTCACAGGATTGTCTTCAGAATCTGATAAATGGCATCAGTAAACATATGTCAGTCCATGAGATAAATGGCATCAGTAAACATATATCAGTCCATGAGATGAATGGCATCAGTAAACATGTGTCAGTCCATGAAATAAATGGCATCAGTAAACATGTGTCAGTCCATGAGATAAATGGCATCAGTAAACATATGTCAGTCCATGAGATAAATGGCATCAGTAAACATATGTCAGTCCATGAGATAAATGGCATCAGTAAACATCTGTCAGTCCATGAGATAAATGGCATCAGTAAACATATGTCAGTCCATGAGATAAATGGAATCAGTAAACATCTGTCAGTCCATGAGATAAAATCGCTAATATGTAAACACTGATGATGTTGACAACGAGTGGAGATGTGGACGAATGAAACATAGTCTAATGCACTTTGCAATGAAATTGGGCTGTTGATATGAACATTTTCTGAGACTGATAGTCTCGGTAAATGTTGATGTCGACAGCCCAAATTTCATTTAGCTACCTGTGTATTTCAAAATACCAGCTCGCTTGACTATTCACATTGTATGCAATCTATGTATGTGAGGCAAGACTAATCTGAAGATGAATACGGGATCGTACATTATCTGAAGAAAAGAACATGGCTGACAAGAGTTGCCATATAAATCTGATGTCTGGTGGAATATTCAAATATGAAAAACCACGTCCTTTTTAACCAGTCTTTCGCCAGCAGTCATTATATTTTCACTTGATTAATGGCCAGCCACAGGACACGAGAACGTTTGCAAGCAACGCAATTCTGAATGTGCTATGTGACCAGAAACAAATGAAGTAGGAATAAGAATCAATATAGTCTGGAATGTCCTCTCTGAATTAATTAACATCGTCTGGGACATACCGTACGCAATTAGCGCACTCCGTGTCCGGTCGGATTATCCCAACGACACGTGTCGTTTTCAAAGAGGATTTTCACGTTCCGTCCCATACATCAGCCTTCTACATAGTTGTCTTACATTCTGCATGTATGGCAAGCAGTTTCACAGTCACTTTTGCAATAATTGCCAGCCATTCTGATGTCAAAATTTTATTAGGAGCCAGCCGAAAATAGTGTCCAACAGTTGCCGACAGACGTAGTTGTCAACATATTTGCTGTTAAAATAAACTCACCGCTAATACAATAGACCAACTGCACCAGAGAAGCTACGAATCGAGCAGTACATACGCTATGCTTGACAATTCTGCTAATTGATATAGTACAATCTACGTATATGTGCGTAGGTTAACATGTATTATGGCAGATATTCTATTAGACAGCTTAGACACAAATCTGACTTAGACATATAAATCAAGTTCAATTGGAGCCAGGTTTACACTATCCACAATATAACCACATCTAAGTAGCACACATTATGTAGGCAATTAAACAAATTATGCTGATTAATATATACTACGGATTACAAAAACTGGTGTTAATTCAATGATCTTTGGCGAAGACGCTGTGGTTTGATGGGAATACACATGACGAAAACAATATGACAAAAATCTTAATAATGGTCAAATTAAGACAGTCTAATGTTTAGTCTGTTTGTGATGGGAATCTGGTGACAAGTTTATCCATCCATCATATGACGTCATAATCAACTAAGTGTCGTGTAGGCTGACTTCATGATTATGACGCCATGAATGATTCGATATAGTCGTCTTTAACGCTTAATATGAGTTATTGAGACACGTTGTCGGAATTGTATGTCTTTGCTATTTAATAAACATGCTGTGAGGCAGCAACAGAACCCAGTCGAATTCGTTATAAAATATTCAACAGCTTACTTGCATAGTGTTCTGGAAATTGATTGTCAGGGAATTCAGAGATAGATCGATCCCAACACGAGCGTGGTGTGGGTGGAGCTTAGCGAGAGATGGGCGGGACATGGCAAAAACTGGAAAGGCCCATTGCGACAAAATAGATGAGTGTAATATATACAGTATATGAATATGTACCTAAATAATATTTATAATTTATTGAGGTTTTTCCCGAATTTTCATTATATTTTTTATTGGGAATTTATTTGCGCAAGAAAAACTAATATCTGCTACGGTCGGGATGTGAGCTGCATAGATTATGCACGCTGCAGGAGGATCAGCAATAAGGTAAGTAATCCAGCAATGCCAATAATATAAAAACACATATTTTACACATATTGTTCACTTTGTCATAAATCACGGCGAATATGTTAGTATACCGCTATCATTTTTGTTGTCTCCTCTCCTGATAATACCAGCAGTGCATGTTGCCATGGGACGAGAGTGCTTCACTGGTTGCTGAGAATAAAAGCCGGGTTGGTCATTACCGATGTGTCAATCATTTGCTTATTGAGTCAAAGTTGTGTTTGGTTAGGCTTGTCTAAATTTTATTAGATTAGTATGTCATCCCCGTGCATAAGCGAGATCTGGTGCTGCCATCGGTTCAGTAAAGCCGTGAAAACATTACGTTGTGGAATTCGTATTTATTGATAGTCTTTCACGAATTTATTAAGAGTTGGTGAAGAATCCATACAAATACATGAAAGACTACGCTTGGTATTCATTTTTCATCCAACCTCCCATAATTTCTTGCGCGTACTACTGATTAACATTTTTTAAATTTGTGACCTTACTCATTCTCAAAACCTCTGAACTGCGCAGATTCCAAGGTTATTGGAGTCTCTTGTTCGTGTTGGTAATGAATATGTTCCTTTGCCAAGGGATACGAGACAAATGTATGTGAGATCTGGTCTGTTACAAGGTGGAGCGTATGGTGTGCTGGTAGCAGACCGGTCCTTATGAATACATTAGAGGTTCTAAAGCCGGCACCATCAGGTTCACACGCTAGGTGGCTACGATACATGCGCCATCGAATAACAGTAGTGTGCTTTGGTAGCTCTTTCTGCGGGTCGGGAAAACGGGGTGGGGTGGGGGTGGGGGGAGAGTTGCACTTCTCTAGGGCATGGTTCTGTCGTTCCAAGTCGTGAGTCCACATCATGCAAGAGAACGGGTAAATCACCACACTGGTTCCCATGAGGCAGGAACATGACCTAAGTCGGACTGGTTCCCTACACGCCATGCGGTTCGTGTCAGACAAAGAACGTCAACTCCTAGGATCCAGATGCACCAAAGAGTATAGAACCTGAATTATTGCTGTGTCCTCACTCTGGTAACGATCATCTTATATTGCCAGTTGGCAAGAGCCTAATTCTGATCAGCAACTGTAGGTGCATTTCTGGCCTGCTAACCAAAATAATAATATTTCCTTAACCATGAGTCAAGCTAAAGGCCATTTCAAGGAGGTCAGGGGTCTGCTAAAGACGGTTCGTTTGAATATACCTTAGTGTTTAGAGTGTGAAAGCGAAGTAGGAATGTGTGAAACACGTTGCTATGAGAGAGAGAGAGAGAGAGAGAGAGAGAGAGAGAGAGAGAGAGAGAGAGAGAGAGAGAGAGAGAGAGAGAGAGAGACAGAGAGAGAGAGAGAGAGAGACAGACACTGAATCCGAAATAGAGAACAGTTTCAAGAATATTAACATATGTTGATAGTATGTTCATCCATTACAAATAATCGACGAACGGCCGTTGTTGTTATTGGAATTGTAATTGCATCTTAAGGCTTAAGAATAGGATCACTTTAAAGTTTCCAGTAAATGATTTTAGCAGGAAGCGGTTACGCCCACGACCAGTATCAAGAAGCGGCGAGCTAACTTGTGTGGGCATTAACTTGTGATTAACTCCGTGTACGAAAATACATTATGTCATTAGAACGGGAGTTAGCATCTCCAAATTCAGGACCAATTTAGTGACCGGCTATAAGAGGCAGAGGCTAAATATATCCGTGGTAATGTTGATGCCCAGGCCAACTTAACCACATGGGATTAAATCAATCTCGACACGACTCCTATATGAGCTGTTGCCCACGTAGACATCATCTGCTACGCCTGTACCACCTGCTGAACATGGTTTCGGTTACGCTGACTGTCCAGTGCATAAGAGCGTACACGTGGTAAGACAAAACATCACTGGTGTGGCGCAATAATAAGTCAGTTCCATAGTTTACTACGCCTCTTCATCCATAGATCGAGGGCGCCATATGTCTTACCCTCATCAACAGCCTAGTAGATGACGTGAATGTGGACTGTAGGGTGGTAAACACCGGCTTTATGAGAACAACGTCTAAGTAGTATGCAATCGTGTTTGAGTAGGATTAATCACATAATGGGAATGAATTTCTAAATTGCTTAATGACCTACTTTCTATTTTACATAGTCATGCCAACGCGGCGAAGATATTACGACCAGCGCACAATCTATCATATAAATGTAATAATATTATAATAGATCGATAATAACATAGCAGAATGGGTGATTTCCCAAACGACAGAATAGTACTACCTAAATGATTACTTGTTGGCACTGATATGACAATGATTCAAAAGACGTTCCATATTTCCAAATTGAATTATTCAGAGCTCAGAAGCCATATTCCTGGATAACGAGCATAATTAAGATGGATAGTAACCAGCCATATGGCACAACAATGGCAACAACGTTTACATTTAGTTCCAGCATCAATAATTGTAGTGTAGAGATCCTGCTTTAATGCGTCACAGGAGAGGCACATAAAGCGTCAGGAATGTGATTTATTTTAGGTTCAATTCTTCAGACATGCTGTGGAATATTTACGAGCTGGATAAAGCAGAAAATCTTGTATGTTATTACTACATGACACATTGCACATTTAGATCGGAGGTTATCACATGTAAGGAGAGGTTCATTTCTAGCTATGCTACGCCCATTTCTAGCTACGCTCCACCAACTTTTCATGTGTGTTGGAATTGATTTGAAACCGTGAAATCTGAATTAAAAAGCCCCAATATTTTGACTGATGGTTGTTGATTGTGTCGTCAGCTAGTATGTGATGTATTTGATTCTGACGGCACATACTTAAGTGACAGATATCGGATCCATCCATAGCCTTATCATGATAAAGGAATATTGCCCTGTGTAAAAGCCGTGCTGGGAGATTAATGACATAAGTCTTTTACCTGGAAGCAGCTTTGATCAATGTCTACATCGTGAATAGTATTACTTCACGGACACAAAACGAAACTGTCACAATTCATCTTTCCAGAGTACCCACCCGTCATATGACGTCATAATGAACTGCGTGATGTGTACAATGACATCAAAATGAAATCCGTCATGAATAACGTCGATAAGTACGTCACGAACGCATATTTGAAGACGGTCTATGCCTTGTTGTACAAATCCTTTTGCTTTTACTATTTAATAAATATTCTGTTGAATATTTTGAAATTAGTTTGACTGGGCGCTGTTGCTGCCATAGGCAGCAACAGCACTCAGTCAAATTAGTCACAAAATATTCAACAGCTTCCCTGTATAGTTTTCAGGAAATTGATACCTAGGGCATTTGGGGATCCATCAATCCCAACGCGGCGAGGTGTGGGTGGAGCTTAGCTAGAGATGGACGGGGCATGGCTAAAAATGGAAAGGTCCACTAAGCCATCAAAGTTACCATTTAATCAATTTTCTGCTGGACATTTAGGCCGTGTTCACACTAGAGAATTAATCCGGAGTAAGGGAGTAACGAAGTATGCCCTTACTCTGGATTAACTTTCTAGTATGATCATGACCTTAGAGTGCCTCATTTTATTCTTCTGTATGACTCATGACCTGTTCTTCATGGCCAGGGTGTTGCTGTTATGAATTCAACATGTACTTGCTGATATAGCTAATCAAAGAGTATCACTTTACAGCAAAAGGCGAACAACATGTTCCGTGATATGGATGATGAAAACTGACAGTCTATTAATAAAATCGTATCAATTGTAAATCTAAATTTATTTTAACTTTCTGATACAGACTTTAATATCGGCATTTCCAGAAAAAAACGGTTCATGAAAGCAGCAACATCTCTTGGTATATATTGAAATTAAATTATTATTTTTCTGTGTGTTGACGTCATATGCTTAAGTGCACCCCCCCCCCCCCCTCCAACCCCTGCAAAAGCGTTCCTACCACCCGCCCCACATCCCCGATGACAGAATTGCATAGCACTGCCGTATGCAAATTCGTATTCCCATAAAATAATGTATCTCCATCAAATAATGGTTAGCAAGGCAAACTGTACAAATGATAACATTTCTAACTTAACTATGTAGATATTATGAATGACGCATATTTTGTTTAACGTTAAAAATGCAGACATAACTAAAGCAGCCTGAGTAACCAGTTTTCCTGAGTGATCGGCATATCGTAGATATAGTATCAGAGACATTTAAGCCTAATCCATCGATACATTAACAGTCTCGATATAATAATTGGTAAGTCATCGAATAACCAGACTTCGCTGCAGAACGATGAATCGATAATCCCTACATATGTATCTAAAATTTCATAAATTGTATATTAAAGCTGAACCATCACCATTTAGACATAGTCCTGTATTGTAACTGATACCATGTGTTGTCTCTGGACGCATGATTTCCATATATGTCTAGATGTCCACGCTCTTGATCTGCATCTACAACTACTTGTATGGTGCACCTCAAAGCATCAGTCCTGGCCTCATAGTTGTACAGGATATCCGTTCTTCAACGTGTTTACTGTCCGTGCACTAATCACATCCGCTGACAGGTAGCTCAAGGGTTCAACTACTTTAATTGCAAACATGCTTTGCTTCAGCTTAGTCGTAGCTCCTTTCTGGAAGACCTTCAGGCTGTACCCTGTCATTGTTGAGTGTCTCAATGGGATATCTGGGCTTACATCTTTGTCACATTTGTCATGTAGAATCTTGTATGTCTCTATCATCTCGCTTGACAAACTCAGATATGCAGTTATGGTTTGTTCAGCGTCCTCAGGCTATCTTCACACTTCATTTCATTTAGACCAGGAACTAGCTTTGTTGCCCTTCTTCGGAGGTTTTCTATCACGGTCTTTGTTCTGGAACTGATACCATATGGCACGTGCATATTCTAGATATGGTCTGACTAATCCTTTATAAGGACATCTAATATGGGCAACCAATTCGTATTAATCACATAGAGTTGTTATCATAGGAGAGAATATCGTGGCTCATAGGCAAACATAGAGAATCACCCACACACCCGTAATTACTGGAATGGAGACACAGGCATACTTTCACAATACAGTGCTATAAAAAGTGCTCCCTCCTAGGTATGGAAACATATATGTACTTTCATCAGTTGCTACGTAATATCTCTTTATCTCTTGTTGTAAAAGGTTTAGAAAATGCGTATTTATAGGATATTATTGCATTCTAAATGTTTAAAAAATTTATATTGATTTTGATTCAAGTAAGCTGGCATTTTCCCATTTTAAGGCATGCATGATATATCTCAACTACAGAGTGATCCTGTCGGGTCACACACCGCAAGCATGTATGTTTTTTAATTGAGCTTGTGAGTCATTCGGTAGCGAGCTGTGGTATGGAGAGCACACAATCGCGTTACGTCGTAATAATAAGAATATAGTTGGTTGCCGTCTTACTTTGTGTATGGTTTCTACACCGGCCCTATACATCAGTGTAGCAGCGTAGATGTAAAATGAATGAACTTTTCTTCGGACTGTGTATGCCTGTTCGTCATTAAAAGCTAAAACCTGTCTCATGAGAAAATATTTCATCGATGATTACCAACATCATCATCATCATATGAAGTAAACGCTTTATCCATCGTCTGTTTAAAGAACTGACATGTAGCCATAACCGTTCCAGTCGTAATATCAGCTCTTGGCGAACCTGTGGTCAGTTCATTAGAATCTTCAACTCCTGGCAACCTGTGGCCAGATTGCTTCGAGTTTTCAGCTTCTGGCAGCCTACAACCAGGTTATTCCGAAACTTAGCGCCTGGTGGACCGTGGCCAATATCTGAGCGCTACGTCTGTTACCAGCTGCAACTCTAACTATTGTCGGCAAGCGTTTTTAGGACTGTTTTCCGGATTCTGCCTATATCTCTTCAGTAGTCATTTCTTTCGGATCTGGATCTCACTTTTCGCGCGGTCGTCAGGGTGCACCCACAAAGTTCAATAAATATACGTGTTCATTATATTTCCGTCGTGGTCAGTAACATCAGCTCAACTTTCATAGCAACACCAACAATCAGGTCGCTTCAATTTCGACTGACAAATTGTTTTCGTCTTTCTATTTTGACTGTCATCTATTATGTAAGTCAATTACATCGATTTTCATTATGTAAATTATTTATTTTTATTAAATTATGCAATAACTCTAAGAGTGACATAAGTAGAAACAAGCTCTACTAATTTCGCGTTTCTTGGAACTTAAAAATCGCATGTGTTGTTCTTGCGCCAAGGATGCGTTGTTAAACATAAAATGACATCGATTTAATGTGAGAACCACATGTCCTAATAGTCAGTATTGGTTATCCTTTAACTAGACTGAATAGAGGACATTTGTTCTCTTGTCATTGAATTTGGCTCGATAGATCCATGGAAATTATGAGTTAATCATGAATGAACAGAGGTTGGAACAACTGTAGCCAGCAGTCAACTGCTTATTGCTGTTTCAATTGTCATTTGATTCAGTAAATTTTTCGATCTTGGTTCTTTCAGTTTTGCATTTAGGTCAGCCATATCAAATTGAAATCATTTGGATGTAAAAACCTGCATATTACAAAGTTAAATTTGGATCCTTTGGGCCTAATCAGTCAGGTAATTGTCTTGAGACGTATATGGGATCTCTACCGTATGTTTAGATTTTGAGTTGTTTAAGAAGCGACATATTTCTTATTATTTCTCATGACAACGAATGGCTTTGAGTCATCAAGGATTTAAACTTGAATAGAGTTGCCGGATCATTTCTTTCATTATTAATGATCGACTAAAATCATATTCAAATATAAAGTATTCTAATCCGCAGAAGTGTCAAACTATTCAGATAATATTTACATGAAATCCATAATTTATAAATTAATATTGTTCATTTCAAATTTTCAACGTGGCTCAGAGAATGAACGAATTATTAATTGTTCATCAAATCTGTCTTTATTTACTTTCCTCTTTATTATATCCATTTTTGATCCAAGCGGTAAAAGTTCAAATACTAACGCAGATCACTTCCATACATCGAGCCCATGTAAGGAAGTGTTGGAATTTGAATCAGATCGGTACTATAAGCTTTCCTTCGAGTAAAGGTATTAACCATTCATAATGGAAATCATATAGCCTAACCCCCTAGACATCTGTTTTATCATTTCCATTTTGGGTTAAGCGTTTTGGAAATAAAATATCGGTTCTTCATTTAATTAATGAAGTCATAATCATTACTAATGTTTTGTCTTTTGATAAAATATATCGGCATCTCGCATCGTACAGTAATCAGACACACGCCAACGAAACGTAACTCCCTTACATGCATCATATGTGAGTTACTTCTTCATGGGGTAGTGGGGGTGGGGGTAGTGTGAATTTACATAGTACCCCTGAATTGAATTTGTTTAGACATTTTCAAGTAATCTATCTGAAAAGGTACTTTCAATTGAATTTTGTTTTTAGAGTAAGTATCTCTGAATGAGTATGGACAGATTTTCCAAAATGAAACCACGGCGTTACATGATGAATCTTCCCTTATTAATATATACACGGAAAAATCTTTACAATTGCAGCGTCAACACTCCTAGTAAGAATGTCACGGGAGGTAACTCTGGTAAATATGGGCGAACTGCACTACACCGAAATCTAGACACTATATCTCCACATATTTTTATACTGAAAGAATTACTAGTGTATGTTCGATACGTTCATAGATCAAAATAAGACATCGATGGATGAGCAGAAAGATAAGCAGATGGATTAAAATGAGATCCCTCCTTTAATACTTCCCCACTTTGTGTGGTATACAAAAATCAATTCCAATCACCATGCCTACATAAAGGGGCGTTCAATAATATAATGTTTCATTAGATTAGGGTTGCGAACTAAACATAATTCTTGGATCAGTGGCTTGCAATGTGGAATAGATATCTTTGTCAGAGAGTGTACGTGTCTCTCAGCAACTGGGTTCCATATTGTGCATATGTCGATTTCCAAATATTGTTCCCAGACGACCGCCGGGGAGTGGACCTGGCGAGTCTAATCTTAATCTTGTTAGGTCTTGTTCTAACAGCGGCTCTAATTTGCAGTGACATTTAAAATGTTACGCACACTAGTACAGTTCCAAATATGCTAGCTATATTGTGGTATATTTCATTTCAGAGTGTTGCGCAATAACACTAATAACACTATGTTTAGCATATGAAATGTTTATCAGTAGTTCAGAAAGACAAACACGTTTTGAATCGATACATATAACTACATCAATTTATTATCTACAGCTGCTGCGTTGTTGCTGTGATGATAAGCTGTTACTTGATGTTCAGCAATTGAGTAAAATTCAGCAAGACAACTTATTCAGCATCATCACGCAAATTGTTCGGCAAATGCTCAGCAATGTTTGCTGTTGTGTCAGACAGTTGCTGCGTTTCTTTTGCATTGACAAACACATTTAGAATATTACGCACAAACATACTTTTGAACGTAGTACACGATTGATTTAACGACTAGCTTATAAACGCAAACCTAGGTCTCATAGCTCTCAGGCTGTGTGTTATGCGAATTGTCCTAGATATTTAGATTTCATATTTCTAAATGAAAGTCATTTGAAATCAAAATACAATCATCATGCCGCCCATGCATATTTTACTTCTGCGAGTTACGATATATTCAGTAAGATTTAACAACAGTTCTACATGATATTGATGACTTAGATTTTAATATACCTTGAAGATGATATTGATGACGTCTAGGATACAATATCTTAATAATGTTACCGCAAGATGCTAAGATAATCTGTAGCTGTGATACAGTCATTAAAGATCGTGCAGCATTAGTCAACCGGTTCTCCATATCATCAGTCTTATGACAGCGCAATGATTTTCACAGTCTATGTTGAATTCTGCGTTTTCTGAGAATCCGGCATGGGAAGTGACAGGTCAGAGATGAAGCCAGGCTATCCGAGGGAAGTACAGTGACCATCATTTTCCGCGATCCTAAATGGATGTGTCATTCTAAATTAACTATATCGTCTCAGGAGTGAAACCGTAACACAGTTGGCAAAAAAGAATACAATTTAGAATATACCCGGTGCTGCAGATTGATGAGCCTTATTATAACGGATTTGTTGATGCAAACCCACCCGACTGGAGCTCATCAGACGCAACTGGATAGAGTCGGATTGATACCGAGCCCGATATTGCACAATATGTTGAAATAATTGTGCAATACAGAGTGATTCCCTCTACATCACAGGGTATTCCCACTACGTCACATCTGAATAACCATAATCTGTTCGTAAGAATAAGTCTGATTGGTCCAAAGCAATTGTATTAAGGCTTATGATTGGACGATGTGACATCATGAATTGTATTTTTGACAGATAATCAAGGTCAACAGCCTATTTGTATATAAGTTGTTGTCTGACTTAAGAAACATCCGATGATCTTTTGCTAGCTTGCTAGCTTGATTGTTAGTAGTAGTAGTAGTTGTAGTAGTAGTAGTAGTAGTAGTAGTAGTAGTAGTAGTAGTAGTAGTGGTAGTGGTAGTAGTAGTAGTAGTAGTAGTAGTAGTAGTAGTAGTAGTAGTAGTAGTAGTAGTAGTAGTAGTAGTAGTAGTAGTAGTAGATAGCTAGCTAAAATTGGGCAAAACCTACCACTAATTGCAGCAGAAATGAAATTACGTAGAATGTGTTCGGGAGGTACTTCCTGGTGACATATTAAAAATCTATTAAAATCTTTTGAGTGGAACTATTCTTTTTTTACAGTTAAAGTTTATGGTCTGTTCAGTCGCCTGGCCTAACGCGAAAACGCAAATATGGCTATATCGCTGCAGCACATCGCTATAACTGCTTATATATGCAGAGGATATGCATTTTCACATCAAATATAAATGATGTATGCACACATGTGTTTATTACAGATGGTTAGCCCAGAAAAATGAAGTAGATAGGCATAATGTCAACGTTAAGGGAGTAAGCATGGAGTTTGGAGACTATAACTGATTAGCCAAAGAAAACTTGCAAATCACGACGTCATGACCATTACGGCACTCGTCATGTTTATAACTATGATAACATTAAGCCCATCTGTAAATTAAACACGGGGAAACAATTAAATAACTCCTTCCAATATATTAAATTTATTGTAACATACGGCCCAGGTTAATTTTATAAATGGACAATCAAAGTAAACTGAAAGCGGTTTTCATCGATATAATGAACCACGCTTTTAAAATAGTAAAACTTCGCGAATTCCTTCATTGTTAGACTATACTTTATTCAAATCAAATTAATTATTCACACTTGATCCAATAAAACTGATTAAATTGACAAATAAAATATTGATTCAATATTTTAATATTTGAAACAATTATTCACTCTTGATTCGATAAAACTGATTAAATTGATTGATAAAATATTGATTGTAGTCTCTTGATATTCATATCATTTACATGGCGAGTTGTGTATTCTACGAGAAGGCGTTATCAAATGGATCAGCAGTTACTTTAACTGACAAAAGGTGTGATGGTATTGCTAAATCAAGTATTGAACGTGAGTCAGAGATAGTTGTGAAAACTGGAGATGTGATTCATATTAAATGTCGAAAAGTATTTTGCAACCCTATAGCCATACAAAATTTAATTAAAAACTAAAGCATGTATCAGAGGCTTATGCTCATTCAGCTGACTCAACTCACACTCTCCGCTCAGAGGAACCCACATTCTCATATCAGGACCATTGTTTGCTATGTGGAAATTCTGATAAGTGTGATCGAAAGAAAAAACTGCATGAGCTCATTCCAATACGGACAATCGAATTTGATACGACATTACTGATGGCATGTGATAAACGTCAGGATGAATGGTAAGATAAGGTCAAGGGTCGGGTGCCATTCGCACATGACCTTGACACAGCTGGCGCTGTTTACCATCAAGCCTGCAATGTAAACTTTAGAACTGGTAAAAATGTTCCAGGATGATTCATGCAATACGTGCCAGACAATGTTGATAGTAGAACACTCGATGGCTGTGGTTTGATTTTGATTCAGTGATAAAGTGCATCGATGTGAGTGCAGATGACATAGCTCCAGTTGGACGTATCAATATACAGCCGTTTATAGCAGGTAGTGACGGACTGGAAAGTCTTAAATATGAAAGCATGCCGCCATCAGCAGAAAACAATGACACATCTTTTAGTGAACCTTCTTTGGAAAACGTATTTGTCACTTCGCTCTCCTAGGCCAGCATGGTCTGATTATATGCAATCATTATCCAAGGTGACACACCCGGGAAAAGCATCTATTATATTCCTCCAAATGATCGATATGAATCCAAGTGCCATGACTTGTGTTAACTCCACTCTGAATTTCATATCGGAACATGCCAGGCGTCATGAAGTAACATTTGTTGTCACATTTGACCAGCCGTTGTGGTGGTTTTCATAGGTTAATGAGCTTTCTTAGGAGCATCGGACACTTGATGGCAGGAACAGGTCTCCAAGACCTTCTGGATGCGGTTTGCCACACACTGAGCGGTAAAGTGGTGGCAAGAGCTCTCCGTGGCCACTTCTTTATTGATGTTGTCATTCACATACTTTTACTGTGTAAGATCTTTCAAACAAAATTGCCTCTGCTATCTCAAGATAATGTGACAGAGGAAACAGACATTGAAAGTGGAAGTAACACTGTCCCAGAGGAACTTGATGCAATAGCGACGATGTACGATGACCTCATGTTAGGAAAAATTACTCTCCAAGAAGTCATCAGTGGAGCTGCGGTTTTTCACAGGAAACTTCAAACAGAGATGGCACCTATGTCGTCAGATTATTGCACTGCCAAACTATGCATGGGTAAATTTTATGGAGATGATCACCATTGTGCGTGACTTTATCAGATCTGAACGAACGGGTGATTGGTTCCTTCATCTTGAAACTATGCAAGCCATGTTGCCATACCTGGCAGCATCCGGTCACAACCTGTACACAATATCAGTGTACCTCTACCTCCAGAAAATGGGAAGGTTACATGAAACACACCCTCAGGTTTATATGCAATTCTCCCAGGGACTACATGTTGCTCGGAGGTCAGACCATTTTTGAGCTGGACTATCGCCAGCCATTTTGATTGAGCAGGTTCTAATGAGGAATCTTAAGACGAGTGGTGGCCTCACCAGAGGTAAGGGCATGACTGAAACACAGCGAATAGTTTGGTGTTTGTCAAGACCCGCATATACGAAAGTTAATGTTGCCATGGAGCAGCTCACATCAGTCACATATGACACAAGTGAGCAACATAAAGATTTCTCGCTAGCTAGGCAAACAAGGGACACTGCCGATTCTAGAAAGCTTATGTCCTTCATTGAATGGCGGTCACCATTTGACACAAATCCCTCACTTCGGAACATAGTTAATAACATTGCAGCCTGAGCACATGAAACAGGCTATAACATTTGAATCCAAGGCTGCTGTCAAGATTGACAGTGATATGGTCCAGATAGATCACTTACTTGTGTTTCAAAGGTTAATCATCACAGGATCTCAGACAAACGATCTGACAAATGCTCTGACCTATGAACTCTGCAGTTACCCTCCAGCATTGTTCGAAGGAAAGGACAGTCTCTTAGTAGCCATAAAACCACAGCTAGCAAAAGCGATCTGGTCCACCATAACCGCAACAAAGTCATATGTTCAAATATATACTTGATGGGGGGCGCTCTTCTCTACCGTATTTCATGGCAAGTGAGTAGGACGTATGGCAAAAATATTGCAAGACTATAGCAACTATGTGACAACACACTATGGTCAATCAGTTGTTGTTTTCTATTGCTACGAGGCATGCCCGTCAACAAAAGACCATACCCATATACGCAGGGCAGGGTTGGGGGGGGGGGGGTAGCCAAGTGATTTTAATCCATCCATGAAACTGCAGGTGAACGAGAAAGAATTTCGCGCCAGCAGTGAAAATAAACAACGATTCCTTGTATTACTGGGTGAAAAGCTAACTCAGTGTGATTGTGAGGTAGCACATGCCAAAGGAGACGCCGATGTATCAGATTCTGTATCTCGCACTGTGACTCCAATCATTCTCACATTGAACAAAGCCTGCTATGATCGCTATCTACGTATAAAAAGCTGTTCTAAATAAATAAGGACTCCCATTTACCATGAAATTCTAGGTTGCCAAATCCAAATAAGCCATTCTAAGGCCCAGAGGGGAGATATATATGTCAGAAACAATGCCACTTAATCTAGGTTTCCATGAGATAGAACACAACCCAGTGAGATCTCGCAAAGAACGTGATCATGAAGATGATCAAATTACTCTCATTGTCATATTGGACCTTTTCAGTTTATCCATCCATCATATGGCGTCATAATGAACTACGTGACGTGTGTATAACATCACGATCAATTAAGGCGATGTGGCAATTAAGACTCGATTTAGTCCATCTTAAACGCTTAATAGTCCGACACGTTGTCCGAATTGTATGTCTTTATTATTTAATAAAACTTCTGTCGACTAAATCGAGTTATTCATGCTGTAATTTATTATGACGTCATCCCACACGTCGCGCAGTTGATTATGACGTCATAAGATGAGTGGATAAACTGGAAACGTCCATTATGTTCAACAAAACCTTTCTTACTTTCCGTTTTTGTTTTGGAAACATGTTAACTTATTGATGTACTGTAGCCATAGTTGTATAGGTGCATGAATGATGACAAAAACAGCTCGGTGCAGCACATTTCCTAACACTTTGAACCCGAATAGTTACTTTGAAATTTGGATTCAGGGAATTCAGGTTGAAACGTGTCAAATCGATTCCATCACGTATAAAATGGGCGGAGCTTAGCTAGAATCGAGCGGGACGTAGCTAGAAATTGATCCCTACATTGAAAATTCACTAAACGATAGCTCGGAAGATCTGAGATTGCTTTCGATCAAATTATTTTCAAATTATTCAGCAGTTAATACTGTGTGTATGTAAGATAGGACTATATTAATGCTAATGCACTTGGCCAGTAGTGAAAGACGATTTTGGCAGGTACTTTTGGCGCTACTGATTTCGTTCTTGAAAGTAATTGTTATGCATATTAGAGACTATTTGGCAATCCTGTCAATCGTCAAGCCAGAAAACGTTTTTACAGACATCAATGCTTATTCTCCACGGCGATGCAATGCATTTGATAATAGCAGAACTAAATGGGCAATTGTCCTGCGATAATAAAATGTATCACTGTCCACATTCCTCGGCTCTAAAATATTTCATATGGTCCTATGGGAGTAAAACTGTAATAAATCATTTCCTGGAGTGGTAATTTGCTCTGTCATGCATGCTACTCTGAAGCATGACCACTGTAGAAATAATAGAGACACATGGTATACATCGTAATGATGATAAAAATGGTAATAATGATAACGGTCATAATTGTGATAATGATAGTTTTTATTATGGTACTAATAAGGCTGGTAGGGTTGATAATTATGATAACGATGATAGTGATAATGATGATGTTAGAAATGTTATTGATGATGATGATAATAATAATAATAATAATAATAATAATAATAATAATAATAATAATAATAATAATAATAATTTTATGTAGTCGCCATTTAAATGTATAAATATTGTACCCCTTTCCTCGTCTGCCAAATAAAGTAAAGTACGTTGGCCCACTCGCAATACAAATATTGTTGATCAAAGCTGTATATATGCGCTCATTATTCTCATTGCCATAAAGCTGCCAACTATTGATCTTAATCAAGCTAATTATATTACGAATATTAGTTTTGTGCTATGAATAATTTAAAATGTGGAAATATTGGTCATCTCTCCAGTGCAATAAAAAATGCGGCATTAGATGAATTATTATTGTTATTCATATGGAAAATATGAATAGAAGACATGTATTTTGAGAGAGAGAGAGAGAGAGAGAGAGAGAGAGAGAGAGAGAGAGAGAGAGAGAGAGAGAGAGAGAGAGAGAGAGAGAGAGAGAGAGAGAGAGAGAGAGAGAGAGAGAGAGAGAGAGCGAGAGCGAGCGAGCGAGCGAGGGAGGGAGGGAGGGAGAGAGAGAGAGAGAGAGAGAGACACGCTATATTGATATGTAACTTATAATGCATTTAGGAAATCAGGTAATTGATTAATTGAGAGCGACCTGAAGACGACTCGCTAAAGATGAAAGTTAAATACCATATGTTTGTATTGCCTTTATCTAAAGAAATGTAAAAAAATCTGAACGATATGTTAGATTCAAATGGAATACCGTGGCGAGGATCCACGACTTGTACAATCACCATCAAAGCTGAAAGTGTCTGATTGATTATGAGCGGTAAGTGGCTGGTTACATAGTACGCCAAAAAATTAGCGCAATGTTTAATGTTTTGTACGCTGAAGTTCCAATTTCAACGTAACTATACAGGTAAACTGTTGAAGATTTTGAAACTAATTTGACAGGGACCTGTTGCTGCAATGGGTCCAGTAACCTGCGTGATGAGGGTAATCTTGTACTAACTGACATACATATGAGTAACAATGCCAATGTCAGCTCTGTGTATGACCACAACTTCCTCATGCGACTTGAACAATTAACCTTTCCAGTTTTAGCTATGCCCCGCCATCTCTAGTTAAGCTCCACCAATGCTTCGCTCGTGTTGGGATCGATCGATCCCTGAACTCCCTGAATATTAATTTCCAGAAAACTACACACGTACATGTAAGATGTTGAATATTTGAAAACTAATTTGACTGGGTGCTGGGAGCAACAGCGCCCAGTTAAATTGGTTTCGAAATATTCAACAGCATATCTATTAAATAGTAGCCATACAATTCGTACAACAGCGCTTAGTCCGTCTCCAATTTTGCATTCATATGACGTCATCCTAAGCGTCTAGTAGCTGATTATGAAGTCATATGATGGATGGATAAAATGGGAAGATCCATTCCTCAGCTCGTACACTTATATATGGTGCCAAATGCAGGAATGAATGAATTATTCACACATCGTAGATTCGTCCACTGTACGACTAGTTGTTTACCGTTTGGGTCTTACTAGGCGGAGGTAGGATTTGAACCCATAACCCTCGGATTACAAGTCGGACGAGCCAGGCAGGAATGTGTCAAAGATACTGTTGCCATTTCTGATGATGATGACCTTAGAATTTGGGATTCATTAACCGAGACAACAAATCTTTCCAATCAACATTGCATTGCAATAGAGCGTTTAGCCTAAGTTGCTACATAAATTGTTGATCATTCAGATTCTGAATAAAACCGCCTATTTTCTAAATTACATATAGAGGTATACTTCATTTGCTAGTTTCTGCCATTGTGGCTAATTAGCACAGTACAGTTTAGAGTTATAAAAAGAATGTCTAAAAACAATATTAGTTTGCAGTCAGTTCAAACGTGGGCCACGTTTCAAGACCCAGAGAACAGTTAGATAGCTGTGTTAGTCTGTATCATAGAGATCTTATAATTAGTAAGATTTCTATGGTCTGTATAGACAATAAACACAGGATTGAAAGCTATTATCTTTTGAGACTTTGTTTGGGTTTTACAAGCGTTCTCACATAAATAGGCTTTATTAGGTCTGATGAAGTACATCTGTGTGCGAAAACTCATCAAAATAAAAACACGTTAGTCTCTAAAGTCCTGTTTTTACTGTTTCAACACACAGAGAGCTTAAGGCGGCGCCATTTCTATGCGAAAACCAGAAACAAAGAAATACAGGAATAACTCAATAAATCAGTTACTATCCTATATGCGATCAAATATTCTAAAAAGAATCAACATCTCTAAGCATAAATCTGCACATCTTATTCAGAATACACCATTTGCGACTTATACTGATGCACTGATCTGCAACCATTTCTCTAAGATAGTTAGTGCAGGCTGTACAGTTTCTGAATATAGGCTTCTTCTAGAAGCATGTAACATTGGTCGGGCAGTTCTCTATGCCTGTTATTGAGCCTCTCAACACACGGTTATTAAACCCTTTGAAGACGAAAGAAATTTAAGCAAATTTGGAAGAAACCTGTTGCTGCCATAGGCACGATCATCTCTCAGTCAAATTGGTGTCAAATTATTCAAAAGAATATTGAATAAATAATAGGGCCTAAATGAGACTTCGATTTCGGCCTTTCTGGTTCAAAGTGTTAATTAACAATGCAAATAGCAGCATTATCTTTTGACGCGTTCTCGGCAAGTGACAGTAGATTAAAGGGCATTGATCGGAAACTTATCCAATTACCATTGTGACTGCATACAATGCCATTGGCCGGGCTTGGAGCTGAGCACTGTTTGTGACGACGAGGGCATGTTTGATAAGTGTCCTAATCGATGACATTTCATCGTAACTATGTTACTGCCGCAGTGTGACGTTCTCATCCTCTATATACAGTCGCCATCAACATACTATGTGGTGTACACTTGTATTTTGTAAAGCTGACGTCATTCACACACACTGTACTATACTGGAGTGCCATCCATGACTCCATCGTGTTCCGAATCACAACCCATATCATCGTTCTATGAGGGAAGGACAGGAAAAACCTCAAGTCATAATATTTTCAAAATATCCAAACCCTTTTCATGACCATTACTTGGAATTGAAGTATATTGTGCGCGAGTGTTTAGGGTTCAAGAGCTTAATACTTTAACCTTCGAATTTGTTTTACAAATTGCCAATTTTCTCATAGAAAATGTCCATTTGCAGACCAAGAGAAGTGTTTTTGAAAATGTATCACTGAAATGAATGTCTCGGTTAACGAGCCAGTCATTCCAGAGGTAAATTTTGACAAATAATTTTTTTGGGGTCTGCTAATGGACATTTCTCAAATCAACTGCAGAAGCTGTTTTGGGCTGATATAAGTTCTAAAAAGTGAAGCTAGTTTATGTTTTAGTCGCCAGTCTTCGTCTATAGCTTGTGTGGACATACAATCACTGACAGTGCCCGTGGAAGATCTGTTTGTGGTAATGGGAACGATGAAGCTGATAATGGGTAAATACCAATGATGTTGACAAAGAATTTGCGATTGAATTTCCATGCATGATGGAAATAGGAACCAGAGAGACAATTTATGTACTATCTAGAATTTGGCATGCGCAAGCTAATTTCCCAAATGACAGAATAATCCAGCCTAGATCATTGTGTTTAACCCACCGAAGAGCCATAATTATAAGGACTGCACAATGTGTCCAAAATTTAAATTATGCAGATATAACACACAGTATTTTGTTCCAGAATCTATCTATCCTTGAACTGGCGGTAATCTTTCTTCATCATATCACGCATGATAGAACAAACTATTACTTCACAAATAGACTTATTGCCGATTTATTTTTCACAAATCTTGTGAAATATTTCCCAGTCGACCAAATGAGACAGTGATGGATTTCGTCGTCCCAGAAAAAATGTTATATTTAGTTCAGGTATCATAACGCGTATTGCCTCGCTATGATAAATGAAGATTTCGCTTCGCTGGTCGATATGCATTGATCTTGTATGGGCAATAACGTATACGCTTCATTACTTGACTGACAACAGCAAGCAGATATTTCAGCTACACATCTGTTGAGCTCGAAAGAGGTGCTGAGACGTGCGTTTATGATCTATTTTGCAAATGCATTCAGTTTGTCCATGACCTAGATATACAACATTTTGAGCTGAAACGCAGAGTACTTCTAGCCCACTACAATCTGAATGGATGTGCAAATTCTGGTGATTTTAGGGTTTTGCATTCCATAGTTATGGCCAAAAATGTCTATGCTTCTGCATGGACTTAGTGGCCCCGTGACCTCGATATTAACACTGATCTGAATCTCAAAGTACTACCCCAGCAAAATATGAATGGATATGCCAAAATTGATGATTCTTTCGGCTTGCATTCTTAAGTATTTGAAAAAATATGCATTCTGATATATGGTACACGTATTGTGCCCGTGACCTAAATATTAGAATCTATAACTTGAAACCTTTAGTCTCTTCCAGATTTTTGTGTGATTCTACCTTCGTTCATATCAGAGGTATAGCCAAAAAAATGCACCTTCCAGTCTGCACTTCGTGATATGGTGATCTAAAGAGCAGTTCGCACAAAGCGTAAAGGCCGTCTCTCTAGCCTGTCGAAATATTATTGCATGCGCCAAATCGTGTGTTTCTACCAACTTGCATTCCCGAGTTACAGCCAGAATGTGTATTTCGGTATGAACATAGTGCCTCAGTGACATAGATATTTGCCTCTTTGACATGCAACTTCAACGATCTCTAGCTATCCTTATTCTATCTTTTTGCATTGCCGAGTTATGGTAAAATATCTATTTCGGTACAAGGCTAGTGGTCCCTGTGACTTGCAACTCAACTCTCTCTCTCTCTCTCTCTCCCTCCCTCCCTCCCTCCCTCCCTCACCTCCCCCTCCCCTCCCCCTCCCCCCCTCCCCCCTCCCCTCCCTCCCTCCACTCTCTCCCCCCCCTCTCTCTCTCTCTCTCCTCCCTCTCTCTCTCTCTCTCTCTCTCTCTCTCTCCCTGGCTAGGGCATGCAAATTACAGCAACAACATTGTAGCACAATATCAAACAAAGTTGTTATCCAAATCCTGTAGAAAGACTGTTAACTGATAAAAGAAACAATCACATGGGGCGTTCGCATACACAAACATATAAAATCATTTCACCAGTACATAATAAACACGATAATCTGTTAGGAAGTAAGACAAGTTTTGGTATCTATTTACCTGGAACTGTTGATTTGAAAAGAAGGCAGTAGTTTCAAAATAATATTGTTATTTGTTAGAAAATCAATTATACTGTTGAATATTTTGAACATAATTGGATTAGAAGGCAATATTCAACAGATCTTTTCTTACTACCTAACATGTCTCTGTTTTGATTTTGATAGCGTGTTAACTTATTTATGAGTTGTACTGCATATCGTTTCTAGGAAATGATATAATGATATTGGGATATCAGTGATGAATGGATCAATCAACGCTATGTTTTATACGCCTGTCCCTTATCAATATTTGCAGATAATACGGATGAGTGAAAGAAAGCTGCGCAACATTTATACGTCTCTCGCTTGTGTGTCCACGCTGGTGAACGGATATGACAAGCCGTCAGTGTTTATGGATGTCTTCACGATCTGATAATGGTAAAGGAAAAGCTATGTCATCCCGGATAAAGGCGCTAATGTGTACATGCATTGTACTGATGATGTTGACAAGGACTTTGCGCGATTTTCTATACGTGTTTGAGACTAGTGTTCTAACTGGGAACATGGACGCTGAGTGATTGCCTAATGCGCTAGTCGGTCTTGGTACATTTTGGCATCTACAACCCAGCTAAACTTGTTACAACACTGATGACGCAGTTTACTGGGCCGATGCTGGGCCAATACCGGGCCGATGTTGGTGTCACGGTATCGACCCAGCATCGGACCAGTAAACTGTGTTATCTGGGAAATGTCATCTCAGAACGGGTCACTCAAGTCTTGTTCATTGGGAATAGAATGCTTACGATGTAAATTTTGATCTAAAGATAGATGCATCTACATTCATTGACAATGAAAGTCGTCGAGAATGCGAGAAATATTCGAATCCTTCAATCTGGCTCTGGCATAATAGCAATATTTGCGCAATCTGATCAACGCCGAGCGGGTTACTGGTATTTCCACTTATTCAATAAACTCGCGATGGGCACTAGCGAGTCTGCAGTCCGAACACTGGTGAATGGCGCTGTGCCATCAGAAACAACTGAAGTAGTGATTAGTATAAACTATAATATGGCTGTTCTCGCTGAATTAATTGAATATTACCTTAGTATGACACATATCTCATGTAATTTGCACCATTAATTATACGCCTCGATTCCCTCGTGTCATCATGAAAGGGAAAATTATACGACCGCCCCCCCCCCCCCCTCCCTATATTAGCTTCCTCAATATCGAGCTTGCATTCTTTATCAGACTACTGTACAGCAATTTTCCTTTCCATAGTATCCATCTATCAATCTGAGTCATATGACGTCATAATCGGTTAAACGGGCGTGCAGTATGACGTCATAATCATTACGTCATAAATGAATCTATGACCCCCGCCTTTGTCAGCGAGTTCAGAGATCGATCAAACACGAGCGTGGTGTGGGCGGAGCTTAGCTAGAAATGGGCGGGGCATAGCTAAAACTGGAAAAGGTTCATTGTCTGTCATGCTGTGTTGTTTTTCAATTGATATCAATTACCATACTGGAACCAAATGTCAATATTTGGTTAGGAGCAAGTCGAAAATGTCTTCAAAACAGTTGCTGAAATCTGTTGTCCTTAATAGCACTGCTTTAAAAAAAGTATAAATAACTGAACTAAGGACAACACACGTGTCA
>CM067372.1:114616793-114682616 GCA_034401795.1 Chaetoderma sp. LZ-2023a
GCATGACACGTGTGTTAGGTATAGCCAAAAAATGCACCTTCCAGTCTGCACTTCGTGATATGGTGATCTAAAGAGCAGTTCGCACAAAGCGTAAAGGCCGTCTCTCTAGCCTGTCGAAATATTATTGCATGCGCCAAATCGTGTGTTTCTACCAACTTGCATTCCCGAGTTACAGCCAGAATGTGTATTTCGGTATGAACATAGTGCCTCAGTGACATAGATATTTGCCTCTTTGACATGCAACTTCAACGATCTCTAGCTATCCTTATTCTATCTTTTTGCATTGCCGAGTTATGGTAAAATATCTATTTCGGTACAAGGCTAGTGGTCCCTGTGACTTGCAACTCAACTCTCTCTCTCTCTCTCTCTCCCTCCCTCCCTCCCTCCCTCCCTCACCTCCCCCCTCCCCTCCCTCCTCCCCCTCCCCTCCCCTCCCTCCCTCCCTCTCTCCCCCCCTCTCTCTCTCTCTCTCTCTCTCTCTCTCTCTCTCTCTCTCTCTCTCCCTGGCTAGGGCATGCAAATTACAGCAACAACTTTGTAGCACAATATCAAACAAAGTTGTTATCCAAATCCTGTAGAAAGACTGTTAACTGATAAAAGAAACAATCACATGGGGCGTTCGCATACACAAACATATAAAATCATTTCACCAGTACATAATAAACACGATAATCTGTTAGGAAGTAAGACAAGTTTTGGTATCTATTTACCTGGAAACTGTTGATTTGAAAAGAAGGCTAGTAGTTTCAAAATAATATTGTTATTTGTTAGAAAATCAATTATACTGTTGAATATTTTGAACATAATTGGATTAGAAGGCAATATTCAACAGATCTTTTCTTACTACCTAACATGTCTCTGTTTTGATTTTGATAGCGTGTTAACTTATTTATGAGTTGTACTGCATATCGTTTCTAGGAAATGATATAATGATATTGGGATATCAGTGATGAATGGATCAATCAACGCTATGTTTTATACGCCTGTCCCTTATCAATATTTGCAGATAATACGGATGAGTGAAAGAAAGCTGCGCAACATTTATACGTCTCTCGCTTGTGTGTCCACGCTGGTGAACGGATATGACAAGCCGTCAGTGTTTATGGATGTCTTCACGATCTGATAATGGTAATGGAAAAGCTATGTCATCCCGGATAAAGGCGCTAATGTGTACATGCATTGTACTGATGATGTTGACAAGGACTTTGCGCGATTTTCTATACGTGTTTGAGACTAGTGTTCTAACTGGGAACATGGACGCTGAGTGATTGCCTAATGCGCTAGTCGGTCTTGGTACATTTTGGCATCTACAACCCAGCTAAACTTGTTACAACACTGATGACGCAGTTTACTGGGCCGATGCTGGGCCAATACCGGGCCGATGTTGGTGTCACGGTATCGACCCAGCATCGGACCAGTAAACTGTGTTATCTGGGAAATGTCATCTCAGAACGGGTCACTCAAGTCTTGTTCATTGGGAATAGAATGCTTACGATGTAAATTTGGACCTAAAGATAGATGCATCTACATTCATTGACAATGAAAGTCGTCGAGAATGAGAGAAATATTCGAATCCTTCAATCTGGCTCTGGCATAATAGCAATATTTGCGCAATCTGATCAACGCGAGCGGTTACTGTATTTCCACTTATTCAATAAACTCGCGATGGGCACTAGCGAGTCTGCAGTCCGAACACTGGTGAACCCGCTGTGCCATCAGAAACAACTGAAGTAGTGATTAGTATAAACTATAATATGGCTGTTCTCGCTGAATTAATTGAATATTACCTTAGTATGACACATATCTCATGTAATTTGCACCATTAATATACGCCTCGATTCCCTCGTGTCATCATGAAAGGGAAAATTTACGACCGCCACCCCCCCCCCTCCCTATATTAGCTTCCTCAATATCGAGCTTGCATTCTTTATCAGACTACTGTACAGCAATTTTCCTTTCCATAGTATCCATCTATCAATCTGAGTCATATGACGTCATAATCGGTTAAACGGCGTGCAGTATGACGTCATAATCATTACGTCATAAATGAATCTATGACCCGCCTTTGTCAGCGAGTTCAGAGATCGATCAACACGAGCGTGGTGTGGGCGGAGCTTAGCTAGAAATGGGCGGGGCATAGCTAAAACTGGAAAGGTTCATTGTCTGTCATGCTGTGTTGTTTTTCAATTGATATCAATTACCATACTGGAACCAAATGTCAATATTTGGTTAGGAGCAAGTCGAAAATGTCTTCAAAACAGTTGCTGAAATCTGTTGTCCTTAATAGCACTGCTTTAAAAAAAGTATAAAGAACTGAACTAAGACGGCTAGGAATCAAGTAATACAATTGGTTACAGGTAGCATAGCGGGGAGCAATAAATAGATATTATTACATGCTGAGTGGCATATTTGCACGGGTATTTCGCAGATATCTATATCAATTTCAATATTTGCCCGAGTGCGAAGTACGAGTGTCTATATACGAAACTGATATAGAATACTGGGCGGAATATGTGGGCAAATATGAGACTAAGCAAATCAAAGGAATTATAGCGCATATTCATTTATTTAACAGATTAAATTATGAAGCGGCCAATAGCGACCATTTAAAATTACGCCATCAATATTATCGGCCGGAGGTCGGGATATTATTAGTTACACCAGTATTTAGCCGTGTGTACAGGCTGTTACCACACGCGCAAACGTTGCATTTCCCGAGCGCAGCGGTGCATTTTATATTTCCCCGAGCGTAGACAATGTTTGAGCGTGTGGTAACAGCCTGTAGCCACGGCTAAACACTGGTGTAACGAATTTATTAACGCCTACCCACCCACCCCCACACCCACCCCACTCAAACGTCTGAGGACATAATGTGACATTACATAAGCAATTCTTGAATTAAACATCTCGACTAAGAAGTCAAACGCATTTAAATCTGTCTATAACTGGCGCAGCATAGCCCATTATAGTGTAGACAGTAAAGACTAAAAGCGCTAATATCATCTAGTTCATGTCACGTTTCAGTGTCAGATTTGTTGGTGTTATTAGCAGCTGTAGGACCATCGTCCTATCGCACGGTCTCGCCCTCCCACTAACGCTCTCATATCGAGTCTCGAACAGCGAAGCGATGTGAGTGATCGTATGTCAGTACGATGCTGTATGACGTGACTTTGCTGAAGCGGGGTTGTCCTCGTTGTTTGTAAACATACTGCCACCACAATTGTCAGCCGATCTAGCTTTTCTACACGGATATGCATAGTCCATTTCATATCGATATGTTGATTACTGTAATTGACATGCTCGTCACAGTTAAAGATGACATATTGTTGGCAGATCAATATTCTCGGGTTGGGATGAAACATGCAACGGTATGATGGTAATTAATTCGCCATTTTGATAGCTATGATGAATTTATCGCTCTGTCGGGTATTAAATTTGTTATACCAGCGGTATATTAATCAAAACTAAAAAGAAGTAACTTTATTACCCCCTCAGTAATGTCACATGACCAAATGCTGTTATTTGGTTGGTTAAGATCAGGTATGTATGATCTGGTATTTCCCTCACGCGAGGGTATCCCACGCGTGAAAAACGTCTTTTAGTTTTACTGAGCAGCTCATAATAATATGCATGTTGCTAAAATGGCGGACACGCACCCGCTTCAGAATTGTTGAATTTCAAGATTTCAAGACAACTATCCGGGAACGCTGTTGCATATTTTGAAACTAATTTAATGGGAGCTGATGCTGCAGCAAGGCTGTATATACCGCAAAACGTGTGGATCTTCATCCCCTAATAAGAACCAGCAATGTTGACTAAATTAGCCGCAGGAACTCTTGGAAGCTACATAATATTTAGCAGCGTAAACTACTGGCAATATGAATGCTTTTCGGCGCTGATGGGACAATAATTCATAAGCCGTCCGGAGTTTCCAAACCTAAATTATTCAGATCTCAGAGGCCATTTTCTTACAAACCCAGCTACATTAAGATTGATTATAGCCAGCTATATGTCACAACACTAGTAAAACTTCTACAATTGAGTTTTACGGTTGGTGCCAGAGTTACGCCAATGCTTATATTGTCTCAATCATGTTTTAATGTGTCATGAATGACGAGGTAAAATTGATTTATTTTACTTTAAAAATCTAGTCTTCAAAGTAGCCATTTAAGAGAGTCGTTACCGCCTTAGTCATCAACAACTGTCAATCTAATTGTTTAAAATATCTAAGTGCTACTGCATTGCTGACTATTTTGAGAACAATTTCATTGAAAATAGTTGCAGCAGCGATTTCCAGTCAAATTGTTATCAAACACTTACCTGCTGACACCTACAATGGCTGCTAATTTATTTTGACAGTTTGACGGTTGTTACTATAAGCAGTGCATGATTTTCAGTCAACTTGTTCTAAAATAATTATTCTAGCACCTTGCAAACTATCCACTCGACGAACAAGGCTCGTCTAAAATGTATTACCTGGCTATCCCAATTTGGTGGGCTTAATGGCTTACCATAGCTTCAAGTGAACAAGACTGGTTTCGGTATATGATCAGGATCGGCTAGGCCAATACAACCTATAAGTCTACGAACAACATTTCTAGTCAAGCACTGCACACTCGTTGCACGTGATGGAATCTATTCGAGACTGAATTTCCAGAATCTAAAATTCACGGTAACTAGGTAAGGCGAATGCGCAGACGTTACTTCGATACTTACAATCCTATGGTGGCACAGACTTTAATTCCGACCACAAACGAGTGATTACTCGAATACCGATTGATCAAATGTGCCTCATCTACAAGCAACCCCCAACACAAGTCCAATGCCAACCATGACCTCTCGAATCTACCTAGCAATAAGGTCATACAGGCATTGTATACGAAACCAATAAGTCAGCCGATGGCCATGGTTGGCCTAAACTGCAAACCAGACGGATCCCTGAGTAAAGTCCTAAATGTGCGGAGACATCAGCTGCTAAAGCATCAGTGTAGCCAGGAATACCAACCAAAAAAAATCCTATGTTGGTGATCCACTTGTTACAAAGCTGTCTGAACAACAGAAACCCGGTGACTCTGCATATAACAAAGCTGAACTAAGACAGAATCGCAATGGGATCCAGCACCAAATCAGTGAACGATTGAAAGAACTCGCTATCAAGAGAGCAGATGCCCTCATAACCGAGATCACGTTAATTACGATTGTAAAATTTTTTCAGAGCAAGCAAGGCCTTAAAATCAGCACGCCAAAACAATCAATTGCTGTACAAGAGTCTGCTGGTCACTTCATCGACTCTTACCATTGAAAGACTAAATGAATGGTTCAAAGATCAGTCCACTGACACATAAAAAGAACCTTTACTTGCGTTTAAAGTCCAGCCACGGACCTTGCAAAAGCCAATAAATGAAGCCGATGTTAGAAAAGTTTTAGCATCTCTAACGAATGGCCGTTTATGCGGACCTGACGGCATTAAACACGAACTCCTTTTATATGCAGATAATATCATCGCAACATAAATCGCACAGGTAATCAACTCTGCCTCTGAAGAACATCGCCCTATAGATGCTGTGGGAGAAGGTGCACTCATCTCACTCCCAACGCCTAAGAAACCGCCCATACCGCTTTTCAACCTGAGACAATTAGTGCTCTTGACCAAATTTACTGGAAACTGAGTGGTTTTAATAGAGGAGGTAGCTGCGCTGACCTAGTCTGGGCACAACGATTGCTGACATTAGTAGTACTATCAACGCATTAGGACTTCTACAAGATGGGAATCGAAATGTTACGTTCGTTGGCTACGACCAAGAGACCACCACATCCATACAATTCATACATCTCCTTGATGACTTTTCCATTTCCATGATGAAACAACGTCTTTGTGATATGACATCAGCTAACATAAAATGTATATGGCCTCAGATACTTGATTGACTAATCGGATCCCTCTATTATGCTTGTTGTGGTGGGATTGAATATTTCGAAACCATTTTGACTAGGAGCTAATGCTATGGCAGCAACTAAAATGCACCAACACACCTAAGAGTCGCTGAACACATCACCGTTCGTCGCATACGACCATAAAATATCACGTAGCATGTCGAATGATGATGCCACAGACACTAGCCACTATATTGCTTAAGGATGCAACACTTTTCTCAAAGCGTAACACGCATCCCTAAGCTTAAAATGGATGTTGATTAATTCAACCTAGCAATTATAACTTCATTAAATGGCATCTGGAGATTTGAGTCCCTATCGTATGTAGGCATATTGTTATTTTCAAAATATTAAATAGTTAGAAATGTCAACGGCTTAAGCATGCTGTATATGCACGAGCAGTGCCTGCTTTTCCACTAATCGTGATGCATCATGTTAAGCTTTTGCATTAAACCTTTTCATTCGCCATCTCAAAAGATGCATTATGCATAGAAATGATTGTTCAATCATCATGATGAACCAATATATTAGCCATACGTGTGATACTAAGATCCAGCAGTGTCCATATTGCTCGACTCGGCAATATTTCACCGGATCTCAGGGGAGTAGAGTTGTAATAAATCAATTTCTGAAGTGTTATTCTGTTATATCATGCATGAGACGTTGATGAATGATTACTGCTTCGATCACGGATACGATCACGGGTACATGGAACGTCGATAAGAGAAACACTTTTAACAATATCAGCGAGTGCATGTTGGTCAGTTTAAAAAAAAATGAAAACAAAGGTCCCCGCTAGTCAGGGGCGCCGGAAGCAAATTTGAGGGGCGGGGTCAGGTTCCACAAAAGGGCACATTGGATGGCATCGTCTAGACGAAGATATGACATGGGTGCCCACCCACCCCACCCCGGCCGCCTGCCTCTCATAGAAGGGTGTTCGTGGATACCCACTTACCTAACCACCACGAGAAAAAATATTGAAGTGTGCAGACTCGATTTCCTGCATTCTGAGTTTCTTATGATTACCTATAAATGTTAGAGCAATGTTAATCGAAGAACTTATGTATTCTTTGGTCAATTGAACCTATTCCCAATTCACAATGTGAGCGAGTGGGCGGGCGGGTTGTTGTATTATTGTGTTAGATGCACACGTTGAGTATGCGTGCATTCGTGCACGTGTCTGCATGGTGGACCTGCACAGTTTCCCTTGAAAATATTTAATTGGACCTTAGTTCTTAATTTTATTTGCAATAAGCGGGGTTCAGAGGAAAAGTGAGTTTTTTGTGAAAACTAGGTTATCCAAGACAAAGTTACAAATCATGTTGAACATGTGAAGAAGGCTTGTTCAGCTCTTGCCTTAGATGAAGACCATGAAATTTCTTGAGTTTCATGTCAAGCAGTTTCACAGGTCATTAAATGCAATTTTTGAAATAGTGCAAAATCCACGATGGCCACCAACAAAATCGCTCAAGCGGCTTTTCGGGACCAACCATGGATCTGACCTTCCTGCCCAGCAGTTCTTAAGGACTCGCTTGAAGAATACGATGGAGGAGTTCATACTCATATAAATGGTACAGTATTAAAAAATCTAAGAGGATGATACTTATTACTTAAAGATGTTGGAGATATAGGAGATGGCTTCTAAGCGCATCTAATTTTTACATTCTTTCGCTGGAGGCCCCAGCCACACCCTCCTCCCATTATATATATATATGTATGTGTGTGCGTGCGTGCGTGCGTGCGTGCGTGCGTGCGTGCGTGGGCGGGGTGGGTGAGTGGGTGGGTAGGTGTGCGTGTGCGTGCGTGCGTGCGTGCGTGCGTGCGTGCGTGCGTGCGTGCTTGCGTGCTTGCGTGCGTGCGTGCGTGCGTGCGTGCGTGCGTGCGTGGGGTGGGTGAGTGGGTGGATAGGTGTGTGTGCGTGTGCGTGCGTGCGTGCGTGCGTGCGTGGGATGGGTGGGTGGGTGGGTGGGTGGGTGGGTGGGTGCGTGCGTGCGTGCGTGCGTGCGTGCGTGCGTGCGTGCGTGCGTGCGTGCGTGCGTGCGTGCGTGCGTGCGTGCGTGCGTGCGTGCGTGCGTGCGTTCGTGCGTGCGTGCGTGCGTGCGTGCGTGCGTGCGTGCGTGCGTGCGTGCGTGCGTGCGTGCGTGGGTGGGTGGGTGGGTGGGTGGGTGGGTGCGTGCGTGCGTGCGTGCGTGGGGTGAGTGGGTGGGTGGGTGGGTAGGTAGGTACGTGCGTGCGTGCGTGCGTGCGTGCGTGCGTGCGTGCGTGCGTGCGTGCGTGCGTGCGTGCGTGCGTGCGTGCGTGGGGTGGGTGGGTGGGTGGGTGGGTGGGTGGGTGGGTGGGTGGGTGGGTGGGTGTGTGTGGATGGGGGTGGGTGGAACAACAAATCTTAGACACAGTCCTCAAATACACCCACCGACATTGCACTTCGGCCAAGTGTATACAAATTATTTCTACCTTTGCATCTGTTTCACACGTCAATTAAAGATTTGAATTTGAGAGTTGCTGTTAATTCTAATATGCCTTGTTGTAGTGTTTCCACATTCCTGCACCCTGCCACCCATCATTGCACATATATTCTATTCTACTCACTAAGCAAGGCATTAACGGAGCGTAGACCAGTATCACTTCACAAATTCAAATAACATATGACTATGCATATTACCTTAACTTGCAAAGATCCATGCAACATTTACATATAAAAAGTCAATATGTCACATGTAACTACCGCTACATTAATAGCGTTTGCATTGATGATTTGTTTCAGCCTAGAAGCACTCCCATATTACTTTATGGACTTGTGTTGATTCGGCCTAGAAGCACTCCCATCCTAATTTGTGGACTCGTGTTAACGTCAAAGCAACCGGACCTTAATACCGCTCAGTCTGCTCTGAATATTCTATAAATCTTGTTTAAAGTTCTAAAGTAAAGTTTACACATTTTTTGCACAGAAATGGGTAAAGGGCACAATTGCCCCCGCTGCCCCCTGCCCAAAGGGCAACGGGGCAGCTGCCCCCCCCCCCACCCGCTGCCCCCGTGCTTCTGGCGCCCCTGCCGCTAGTTGGGCATTCACGCTTGGTAAATCAAAACTCAAAATATGTGCTTGTCGTTGCCATGGCCATAAAGTCGGCTGTCATTTGTCTTAATCGAGTCAAAGAAAACTCACTTCAACTCAACTCAGTGCCAGAATATGCAATGCATAATCAATCCATGGTATCTTTAGTTTTTTGTATCATGAGCGACAAAAACCAATATCATCAGGCTTTAGTGACTTAATGTTGATACAATTTTTCCAATCTACGAGGCTCTCGCGATTTACATTTCAACCAATCAGAAAACCTTGGCTGTCCGCCTCGGGGCTGGGCTGTCATATATGGTCAGTGATAGAATTGACATCTATAGTTTGGCATTGGCAATGTGGTGTAAAAACAAGCAGGCATGTAGGCTGTTGAATATTTTAGAACACATTTGAATGGAAGATGTTGCTGCCTTACAATTTCCAGTCAAATAAGTTTCAAAATATTATCCATTGTCTATATTACATAATAAGGAATGTATTGTGTCGGCTCTTACATGGCATCACACACTATCGCTTGAGGAGACAAAATGGTTGCTGTCACAGTTCAATGATAAAGGAATGTGGCAGAAGGTGAATGGTATAGAATCAATATACCATAATCTATCTGTACAGTACAATATTTGATACTAGACTGGTTTACATAAAGTAAAAGGTGGAGAGATTGGACATCATAAAACAAATTACTTGTTACAATTGTAGTACGGACATGCATGAGGTGGCATGAGCTCATCTGGAGTGGGCTATCCTGTAATTAAACAAGATCGATAGAATTTATGTAGCTTCGTGTGTTACTGTGACATTGACATTCGATCTTTTGATGCCACAATTGTCCGTTAATTACAAACTCATTTCGTTCTATATCATATATTTCACGTTTAAACAGAAAATCGTTTTCTGTTACATAACTTTTGTGGCAAAGACGCTCGTTTCTCTCTTTACAAATCCATCTTTATGTTTCTATGGCAAGTCGGTGGATGAGGGTGCGGAAATGGCGAAGACTTAGCGCGTCACGATATGGAAGTAACTTTAAATAGCTTTTAAAATGGAATTCTGTATTTATTGTTTTATAGAACACTAGCTGTGTTGAATGTCCCACTACTCTACCCCATATATCTGTATATGTCTGTTCTAGTGAATATTTTGTTAGTTTGACTAGTTCCTTGCCATTTATATTCTCTTCTGTAAATATGTTTGTTTCTAAATGCTTTCTAGAATAGATTTGATTGTTTCAATCCATTTAATTTGTTTGTTTAGTCTCGTTATAAAGTCTATGAAGAGCAAGTAGAGCATAGATGATACATTTTCATACGCACCATCATAATAAGCCCATCCAAATCGTATCATGTTGCATATTTTGATGTGTCATGAAGCCAACATACATATCGACCCAGATCATGTCCAAGAGATAATCTGTCAACTTTTAAAAACAGAATTGTATAATTTACATCCGTAGACGTAATTAATCCATTCACCGCTGGAATCTCAAATCCATGAAATTCATAGAGGAAAACTGGCGAATATATTGAACAAATTTTGTGGTGGCTCTCATGCTGTTAGACTGAAAACTCGGATTCATTTAGAAAGAATCGAGTAAGCTTCTGTAGTTGCCGGTTGCGTGCGTGTGTGCGTGGGTTTGTGCGTGCGTTCGTTCGTTCGTGCGTGCGAGGACCCGGTCTGTTATACTAGTCATGTATCTGACGTTATACGGTCACCTGTTAACTGACGTCACAACCAAATGACTTAGTTCCGACCCGAAACGGGCAAGGGTCTGACAGTAACTGTCTGATTTTTTTCCTCTGATGAATTAATGCATTAATCATCATTCTGTTGAATATTTTGAAACTAATTTGACTATCAAAATATTCAACAGCTTCCCAGCAGGCCTATAGTTACATTGAAATTGATATTCTGTACATTCATGGTCCAAAGCAGTGTTAAACTCTATAGCAGTAACATTGTTAATATAAAACACAATCAATTAGTACACTCATCAAACATTCCCTCGTAGTCACTGGCCGAGTTCACCGCTCAACCAATGGTTCTGTATGCAGCATCGACGTCACAATGCTAATTGGATAAAGTTTCAATCAGTGCACGCGACAAAGATAATGCTGTTATTTGTAATGTTGGTCGCTGTATCTTGAGAGACTCCGTAACCAATACGACGAACAACCCCAGCTAATGTTGTATCATGGTACTAGAGAACGCTTCAACGCTATTGGGAAAGATTTCGCTAACGCGCTTAGTCAAAAGATGGTACAACTATGAATAGAAGTTGTGAATCACAAAAAGTCAGATACAAACCCTGTTAACGCAGATCAATCAGTCTGTACTGGGCCGATACCGGGCCTTATTGGCATGCCATTGTTTAGTACTGGCCCAGGAACCTGCGTTAATAGTCCAATAAAAATTGGGTTGAAACTAGAACAAATTGCAACAAAAGATTTATTTCTTTTGTATTACTACTACGACCTCATTGAACATTATATCCAAAATCCGACAAAATCCGACACCGAGAAATGGGATAATTTAGCAGAAATCCAATATGGCCGACATCACCAAACTTGAGACTCTGTATCTCTTAAACGATTGGTTTTATACCTTATACATGTATTATAAGTAGATAGAAATATGATAACAAAGAATCAAATTAGCTTGTTGAAAATACCCTATGACGTACCTAAGACGACATGACCTAAATATGACGTCATAATATATCATGAGGGCTGGAAATCCTTCATATTTTGATGAAATATTAATGTCTTCCATGTTTTCGGCAGATGCAATATAATCAATGATATGTTGACTCCCTAATCACTATTAATCTTTGATGTGTAATGTTGCAAACTGGTAAGCAGGATTCTCACAATTATGCTATGCATTTGATGAATAATTCAAAACAGCATCAAACCACACCTATGTCGAGGTCATCAAGTTCTTCAACATCAATTGAAGAATTTTGGTACCTCTCACCTTAACAGTCATCACATAAACTAGAGCATTCAAGTTCATACTCTCTACAGCTACCTCTTTTAATAGCATAATCCCCTTTACACTGACACCTGAGATTCTGGAGCTTGTGAGGAGTCCATTGTCTTAGGATTAAATTTGTTCTCTCGTAACAACCACCCCAGTTTTGAGGCTTCAGATTATCCCGTTTACCCATCCAAACTTGAACCTGATAGTATACCCGGTAAGTATGATATATGGCCGCATCTGATGTTGATGGAAGGTTTTGCAACGCGTGTTATACTCTTTGAAACCATATCGCTAAGCTTCATCTTGTGCAAAGAGTCTAAAACCCAGCGCAGACGGCCAACATTTTATATGAAACATTGTTGAGAACAATATTTCGCAGAAAAGGTTGGCCGTCTTCGCTAAAAAAATCCATCGAAACAATGTTTCTGATATTAAACATGTTTAAAATCGCCTCACATTGTTCTCTCGTGTGCGGTGCCAAGAGAAACATTGTTGGCCGCCTGCCGTGTTTGCAAACAAAGTTGCAAAATACTTTTTATCATTACTAATCAGCGTTCACCCTGCGCTGATGCGATTTAAAATAACGACCCACATCAAGGGTACAGGCAAACATGTGGATTCTGATGACTTTCTATGGTCAAGAGAGAAGGAAGAATTTAGCCTGGAATTGTTGCACGTGTGCGGCTCAAGAGAAACATTTACATGAAACAATGTTTTTGTTGGAAGTCAGAAAATGTTGGAAAATGTTGGGCGTCCACGCCCCACTTAAGGCGTGTTCGGAATAGCTAATCTAATGTGAACACGGCCTAAAGTATCACAAACCCCACCTGCATACATACAGACCAAGGCCTTTTCAACAGCTTCGCAAATTTCATCACGATTTTGAGCGGAACAGAATGCCTCTGCAAGCTTCATGAAGAACTTGTTGGTTTGTGCCTTTCTAAGAGGTGTACCTTTTCCAATTCCAAGTAATCTGGAGGTGGTATCGCAACCACCCTGAAGGGCAGAATATAGCAAACCTGCTCACTGAGTTTTTCCCTTTAGACCTGAATATCGCAAACTGGATACCTAGGTATTAATGTATCTGACTTAAAATAGAGGCCGTTTGCTTCTGGCCTTAGATGGTGGTGGCAAAGCAATACTAAAATAGCAGTGTCTTCACCAGTAACATGTGTAATTCCAGTCGTAGTATAGTTGACTCCAGTTTTTGCTATTAACAAGTCATCATCTCCATCTGCATTTACCGTTTGTATTCAATCTCCCTGCAACTTTCTATCAAGGAGGTTGATAAAATTTTGTTGGTTCTCCGCATTAGCCAAGAAATGTGATTTTAATGGCAAGTTGACAGTAATGAGGATCTTTGGCCCAATAGCCCCCTTTAAACGTCTTTGTGGTGTTGCGTCTTTAGCTGATAGTCCTTCGTGACCATCAAAACCCACGGTCGGGTTAGTAAAGTGTTTCTTTACATATGTCACATACTTGTCTGTTATCTCCTCAAAAGATGTACCCTTTTCCAAGGACAGTCTGTGAAACAAAAACCCACGAGCCAACCGTCATTGTGGGTGTTTCTAGAGGCTGTGCCGGTTTTTCCTTTGGCATTAGTCTTGCAAATGCATCCGCCAGCTGTGTCTTGTTTGGCTCCCGATACAACCCGTTTTGCTGAATAGAGCTAGTGGATAATTGGACAGCCTTTACCATGAATAGCTCATCTCGACTACAGTCACTGTTGATAGCAATAATTATCATTCTCTGGAAGAGGATATGCAAATCCACTGATACTGTACTGTTAATGGCAAACAATTTTGTCCTAGTGCTTCCACATGGTCTTTTCTATTAAACATGAAGGCAAATGCGTTCTGTCCTTTCATTTTCATCAGTAGGCCCAATCCGACTTCAACAGCTTTATGGGGATTTTCTGACTGTGAATCTGTTACACCTGCTTCTATGTTATAGAGCTCCTCTTTTTTAAATGTGTTGTGATCTTGTAGAAATCCAAATATTTCCTTGGCATCTGTTCTTTTCTGGCTACAAATGGGATGGATATAGATAGAAATGGGAGTGATATAGCTAAGAATGAGGGGTATGACTAGAAATGAGAGGGATATAGCTAGAAATTGGAGGGATATAGCTAGAACTGTGAGGGATATGGCTAAGAATTGGAGGGGTATGGCTAGAATAGGGAAGGATATAGGTAGACATGGGGGGATATAGCTAGGAATAGGAGGTGTACAGCTAGAAATGGGAGGGATATAGCTAGGAATTTGAGGGGTATGACTAGGAATGTGAGGGGTATTGCTTGGAATGTGAGGGGTATGGCTAGGAATATGAGGGGTATGGCTAGGAATGTAAGGGTATGGCTAGGAATGGGAGGGGTATAACTAGAAATGTGAGGGATATAACTAGAAATTGAATGGATATAGCTAGGAATATGAGGGGTATGGCTAGGAATGTGAGGGGTATGGCTAGGAATGTGAGGGGTATGGCTAGGAATGTGAGGGATATGGCTATGAATGGGAGGGGTATAACTAGAAATGGAACACTATTGAATACTTAGTCTTAGCGTTATGTGTTCCGTTATGTTGTCTTTGTCTAAGGTGATGTTTTAAGCAATTACTGTAATGACTTCAGTGTAAGCAAATAATTTATTGATGTAGTTAATCAGACTGCATCGGCATAGAGCAACACTCAGTGTTTCACATTGAACAGCAGATAATAGCTCCATCGTGTGGATAACGAAAACTGATAATTTATCAGAGGAATCATTCATTTCCAAGAATGTTATTTATACGAGAATGACATAATTAACTTTCCGTTGCAGACATATGGCTTTATCGACAATTCTAAATATAATTTGAAACAAATGCGTTATTATTGTTTTTACACACCTGTCTCTTTTTCTTGTCTTTCAAACTGAAATAACTGATTACATTATGAAAATGATACAGCCATGTTATATCAGTTCAGGAATTTGAGGAAGAAATAGAAGTAAGCTGCTTTTGGGAATTATGTACGAAGAAATAAGTGCTCTCAAATTCGTCAAAACTGCTTCGAGTAGAATAAGGTGACACTGGCAATAAGAGTATTATTGCAAACTTTAATGTATGTGCGTTAGTAGAAGGGAGACTAGGAGGGCACAATTCTGATTGGTCGAGAGATGGGCATGTGACCTGTGACGTCATCTCATTTGTATGTTAGGCCACGCCCACTTCGATTTTCCCATTAAGATTTTGCTTCAGGTTTTGCCGGGAAACTGTGGCCTAATATGCAAATGAGTTGATGTGACAGGTCATGTAACCCGCTCTCGACCAATCACAATTGCACTCACCCAGTCACCTGTGTTTGACTTGTACATATATACTGATGTGTTCTGATGATTGGCAGGTGTAATGAGGAATGAGATGGATGTCGGTGAAGTGGCTGGGCATGTAGATTTATTGTTCCTAGATACAGAGACAATGGGAAGGTGGGGAAGGGTCGGGTGGGTGGGTAGGGGAGTTGGGGTGGGGGTGGGTGAAAGCGTTCAGTATGTGGATATATTAGTGCTGGATGAAGAGGCAATGGGAAGGTGTGAGTTCAGTATGTAGATCTATTGTTCCTAGATGAATAGACTATGGGAAGGTGAGAGGAGGGTGGGGTGAAGGTGTTCAGTATGTTGATCTATTGTTCCTGGATTAAGATCACACCTAAGTGCTAAAAGACATACCATTCAATCCATATGCAGTTAATTGAGTCTTAAGTATGTAGATCTGTTGTTCATGGCTGATGAGACAACGGGAATGTCAATCTAAATATGTGTGTGGTGGATTGGGAGGGTGGGTGGTATATAATGTGGATCAGTTATGGCATGTTTGGACATGTAGGTGTATTTTTCCGGGACTGAAATTCTGCCTATAATTCTCAAGCCTCACAGATGTCTGTTGCCACCTTGCAATAAATCAACTGGTGAGATTCTGAGATGATGGGTTATAGTAAATCTATATAATAACCCTTTAACACACAAATCTGCCAAAACATCCGTTTCTGCAGGTGTCTATAGCAAATATCCATGACGTATTTGATTATGATGTCATCTTGACACATCTTGACATACAATAGTAAAATGAACCTAATCCAGTAAGCCACTGCATTAGGAAATGTAGCAATTCTTTAAGACACAGGATCATACAGGTACCTGTCTTACAGAACCACTTTCTCATGGTCACACGAGGCATGTGATGTCTTTCGAGCAAACATACAGATTAAGTACCAATCACACAGGTATTGTTAGGATATTGTCCTATAAAAGCCCTGTATATGAAAACTTGTAATTTGAAATGGAATGCATTAATAATTTCATTATCACCTTTTATCCATGTCTTGAAATTGAATCACCTCACTGTATGTAATGGATAAATATAATGTAATCCATTTTATTGTTTGAGATACCTTGACATTAGGGTCACGGTAATAATAATAATAATAATAATAATAATAATAATAATAATAATAATAATGGAATTTCTAGAAGTGCTTAAATTAATAAACATCTAAAACACAGCACCGTGATGGAATTCCTGATATCTATGTACATAAGCATATCCATTGTGAACACACTGGCAATATTGATTAATTTCTCAGTACTGTAAAAATTATGGACATAGCTCCCTTGATTATTAATGAAGAATCAATTAACTACATAACTGAAACATTCTCCAATAAGATGGTATCCATTCATGTCCGCCTTTGAAGATGCTGATAGTGATGGATTCCCAAGTTAACTGATGACATCTCAAACTGTTGTAGATAAAGCTACAGTATTCCCTCAATTAAACGGCCACAACAATATGATCGAGAAATCGAAGGTGGTTAATAAATGAGTTGTCTCAGTACACTGACGAGAACAAATCCCATGTATGCTTGATGAATAAGCCATTGTTGACAATAGGTGGATCCTGCTGAGTTAGGGTTGACTGGCATTACAGCTTATGTTTTTGCATGCGAACGTGTGTGTGTGTGAGAGAGAAAGAGAGAAAGAGAGAGGCATAGGGAATGGATACAGAGACAGAGAGGGTGAGAGAGATAGAGATAGAGAGAGAGAGAGAGAGAGAGAGAGAGAGAGAGAGAGAGAGAGAGAGAGTGAGGGAGGGAGAGATGTGGGAGGGATGGAGAGCGAGAGATGATGGAGGGAAGAGAGAAGCAATAGAGTGTGTGAGAGAGCTAGAGAGTGTCTTGAGGGAGGAAGAGGCAGTGAGTGAGGGAGGCAGAAAGGGTGGAATGGAGGGAGAGAGAGAGAGAGAGAGAGAGAGAGAGAGGAGGAGGGGTAGAAGGAGGGAGAGATAGTGAGGGAGAGGGTGAGGGAGAGAAAGAGGGACAGATGGATGGAGGAAGGGATTGATGGTGAGGCAGTGTGTGCGTGTGCGCGTGCGTGTGCGTGCGTGCGCGCGCGCGCGTGCGTGCGTGCGTGCGTGCGTGCGTGCGTGCGTGTGTGTGTGTGTGTGCGTGCGTGCATGCATGCGTGCGTGAATGCGTGCATGCGTGCGTGTGTGTGTGTGTGCGTGCGTGTGTGTATCCGTGCATACATGTATGTGTGTGGGAGGAGGGGGAGAAGAGAGATGGAGACACACTGTCTATGGCCAATTTTATTTCACACCCTGTTGGGGCATTGGAATTTCTTCTTTTTTGTTATCATTGCAGTTATTTGCATCTTTCTCTGTTTCCATTTCTACCAGGATCTAGCATAAATTTTCTGTCCGATATTCTAGCTGAAAAAATTCAAAACTGTATTAAAGTCCACCGTACTAACCCAACATCCAACGATAATTATGATTCAAACTAAGATAATGAAAACTTCTAATAATGACGTCATTTGATAAATATCTGTACTATTTATACCAGTAATGAATACGCTTCTGATCTGTCCCTTTTCATTGCATTAAATCAAATAAAGCGAAACCATAAACACATTAATCAGGTCATCTGTGGATGCATTTAGGTCGTGATTATGTTACCATTCATTTTCCATTTCATATTCCATTTTATCTTACTATATGTTATAATCGCAATATAAGAGCAATTTGATTGATTGAAACATATTCATGGTTTCACAACAACAACGTTCAGTAAAATTAATTTCAAAATATTCAACCAATAAAAAATGCAATATGAACTAGGTATTTGTACCACCATAACACTGTATACAGTTGTAAATGTGTCCTAATCACCAGACATTAGCACCTCTTGTGTCAACAGCACCAAACTGCTCAAAATGTTATTAATCATTTTATGGTCAAGGCCAAGAGACGAGGAGTTCTTTTACATTTACCACTGGAATTTATAAAAATAGCTTTCTGTTGTCTTGCAAATAATTATTTCTTGTGACCACCGCAAATGCTGTTTTCGCAGGCTTGTGTCAATAGTCACTAAAATACAAAGTAGTGCGTAGGCAGTGCTTATTTACTATCCAAGAGAAAAGGCTATTTGAAAATTTACTACTGGAGTGACTGGCTCATGGTTTTACAGAGCCAACCATTCCAGCGGTGCATCTTCTAAAATACTCTTCGCTTGGTCTGTAAATGGGCACTCTCCAAGAGCACTGTAGAGATGGCTTTTGGCAGACGTGATCATTAAAGGGCTAAGTTGACACAAGAGGGTTAAGACAGCAGCTTGTGTGAAGGAGGTTGTATGGGTGTGTTTAAACAGAGTCACACTTAGATCATTGACACCTGTGTAGTAATACTCATGCTGATAACTACGCGTGATCTATGTAGGCGTGTGTATGAGCAGAAAACAGCACCAATCTGCTTATACAGGTGTAAACTATCAAAGCATGACCACCTGTAAACACACCCATATAAACTCGGTTGTAGGGTAGGGTGAGGTGGCAGCAGTACCTGTTGGCGATTAATCGAAGGTAAAAGCAATACAAATGGTACATTTTATACATAGGATTCATTACCGAATGGCGGATAGTGAGGGTGGTGACAAATTGAGGGGATTAACGTACTGGACAAATGTTCCTGGCTTTTAGTAGGCGAGAGGTGAGGGTGGCAGGAAAGGGGTGGGGGCAAATAATCGAGGGAGCACTGTATATAAAGTGAGCATTACATCCCATTAAACATCATTGATACGTTAGCGTTCAAAAGCGGCAACACACATTTTAATCTGTGTCATTTCAATAATCCAGTAAAGTTTTTGAATTTTAAATCAATCTCCAAGCGGTTTCGGAGAAGATTTTTAAAGACGTTTCTAAAAATCAGCCAAAAATTCAAGATGGACATTGGGCAAATTGGCCAATCGGCTTCAGTTGAACAAACTTGGATTTTCATGCCCTAAGGATGCTTATTGCCAAATATAATTGAAATCGGCCCAGTGGTTCTCAAGAAGATATTTTACATTTCATATTTCTTTAGTATGGGAGTTTAAGGTGGGGAAAAGATCCAAGATGGCCACCAAACCATTTAGCTGTGCACATGTGCATGATAAATTACAGGGTGTTAGGTTACGTATGGGGTTAGGGTTAGAATTAGGGCTAGGGGTAGAGTTTCACGTTCATGTGTGCGTGCGTGCTTGCATGCGTGCGTGCGCGCGCGTGCGTGTGTGCACGCGTGTGCGCACATGTCACATGTGGTAGTTAGTCATTACTAAAAAAAAATGTAAATTAAAGGGGCTAGGGCTAGTGTTGGGGTTGGGGTTAGGGTTAGGTTTAGTGTTAAGACATGGTATTTAATTTCACAACGGATCATGAGATTTTCTCAGAGAGAATATTGATTCAATAATTTTACATCTTAGACTAGAACTTTAGTGATTGCTGCAGTGGCTGTTAAGATGCCGTCTCATCAATCATTTTCCAGTACAATACTATAAAATGCTACAAATGCAATGCCTATTTCACTCCACCTTAAACAGCCAGGGGTGGTGGTCGTGTATTTTATATGCAAAGATGTTAGAGAGGCTTAGTCAGTAAGATGCTTCCTCAAACTACAACATCATAAACCCCCTTTACAAAAAAAAAATGAAGATTTGACTTGTAACTTGAGCGATTAGTACATTTTGCCTATAATCAATATGCCATGACATAAATGTTTTGAATGTGGTTTAAATTTTGCTAGGTTAAATGACCTATTGCAGCATAAAATCTGATTCCATCATAATGAAAATAGTCAAAATCTAGATAGTAGTGATGAGAAAACCCGAAAGAGATGGACAGTGAAGATGATAAAACATAGGCAATCAGGAGCTATTTGCCATATTCCAAGATATTTACAATGACTATTACAATGACCAAGTAGCTATCAATGGTGTAGATGATGATTCTATTTCTATATATGCTAATACGTGAACTACAAAATGTACTGAGATACTCGGACAGTTGAGAGATACAGAATTCTACCATTATTAAAATAATTTGTCAGGAGATCAAATAATTTATCAACGAGGATGGGTACACATAGAATGAAGCAGTCTTCTCAGTTTTTCACAAGAGAGAGTTCCTGATGAAGGAGTACATAAGTACCGATCTAGAGGCGGTCACTGATGATGTCGATGATGATGCAGAGGATTATGATACTGAAAATATTGATATTACTGATGCAGAAAGTATCAGGCTACAAACTGGCAAGATTGACTATTTGTTTTTGCGATTAACATACACTATATGTTTATAGTATGTAAGATTTTATTCAATATAAAAATGTAGATATAAATAAAAATCGTTTTAGTTTTATGTCAAATTGTATTCATAAATTTAACTTGTATTCTAAAATCTAATTCGAGATGGTTGTATGGAGTTTGCATGAGCGCCTGGACTTATGAACACACCCACCAAGCCATCACATCACTTGCAATAGGGATTTGCATAGAGAGTATACCACCTGCATATTGGTCAGCATATCTGCCCGTATGTCTGTACTGTACCTGCTATACTATCCATGCAAAGCCTCATTGAAAGTGTTGTTCTGGCTTCGTGGCTGTGGGCATTCATCGATACATGCAGAGCCGCAGTGCAAAAGCGGACACATGATAGCTACAGTGCAGCAACACATCCGCATGTGTGGCTAAGGTGCGGCCTTACATCTGTATGTGTGGCAGCAACTGCCAGTGCCACCGCACATCCGTATGTGCAGCCACAGTGCGCCACACGTCCGCATGTTTGGCTGCACTACAGGCGCCATATTATGTCTTCAAAACATACACAGTCAAACTCAGCTACCACAGAATTTCACTATGTATGACAAACTCACATTGTGAAAGCCTCAAGGGCAAAGTAAGACTTTGTCTTGTGGCGTTGGTGTGTTGGAAGCAATTGTGAGCTATGATGCTTGGCGCTTTCTTCGATTGTGGGTTCGATTCCCTGTCAATGGCAATATACAGCAATGCCACAATTACTTGCATAACTAGGTATAATGGCTGTAAAATGTGTGGTCTGTGTGATGTGCGTACAGGCTAACTACTGTGTGACCCTCTGTCCTCATAAATCACTAATTGGCTAGCCAGTTACAGTAATTACGGGAGGGAGAAAGAGAGAGAGAGAGAGAGAGAGAGAGAGAGAGAGAGAGAGAGAGAGAGAGAGAGAGAGAGAGAGAGAGAGAGAGAGAGAGAAGAGAGAGAGAGAGATTGAGAGGGAGAGAGAGGTGGAGGTGGCGAGAGAGGAGAAAACGTGAGGGAGAAAGTGTGCGTGCGTGCGTGTGCGTGTGTGCGTGCGGGTGTGCGTGTGTGCCTACGTGTGTGTACATATATGCGTGTGTATATATATATATATATATATATATATATATATATATATATATATATATATATATATATATATATGCGTGTGTGCATGTATGGGTGCATGCGTGCGTACGTGCGTGCGTGCGTGTGTGGGGGAGAGAGAGAGAGAGAGAGAGAGAGAGAGAGAGAGAGAGAGAGAGAGAAATCAACCAAACCTAGTCCTGGTAACTCACCGTCAAATATTCGCATTACATATCACGGAAATGCTACATTCCAAAGTAATCTTTTCTTACTTCTAAAATGGGGTTATCACGACCAAGCTGCTGGAAAATTCTATAATATGCCATTTGACAGGCTTTTTCATTGGCTTTCGCAGGTCACATGATTTTGAGCGGGTTGAGCTTTATTGACAATATATGGAGGGCTGTTGGGCGTATTTGTACAAGAACGACCACCAGTACACGTCCCTTTTTATCACTCCATATAAAGTCAATTACGCCCTGCCCACTTACCAGGTGACTTGCAAAAGATAACAAAAATGCGTGTCTATCTCACACCATTACAGCTCATGTGTTCAGCGAAAGGCCTGGTTCAGCGGAAAGTGGGAGTATTCTTCGCGTTGCACTGCATCACTAAACCTTTAGTTAATTCTCATTTAGAATATTTAGTAAACGTAAACAATGATCCTTTCTAAAACTAAACATAGTCCATGGCCAAGCATGACCAGTGTTGACAGTTGCAATTGTTACCGTGTATTTAATTAATTAAACAAATCAACAAAAGTTGATAACATGTTAATAACTGGCTTTATTATAGTCTGTGGTCTGGAGGGTCCCAACTTGCACCCTTTTCGGCGTCCTCTTCAAGATTATAATGCATGTTAACATGCCATAAACTTGACCTTGCTATGTTTTTTGCTGGGTTTAAGTTACACATATGAATGTGATTGCGATGCCGACCGTATTATGAGGCAGGCGTATAAACGGATATCACTTTCTATACCATAATGGTAGACTAGCAAACGACCACTCAAAATGTTGCTCTTATATTTCATATATGATATCGGCAAACGAGTTTGTTAATCAAATCAACAGATATAAAAAAAAAATCACAATTTTGCACGCTGCGTAAAATCGGACAACTGTGCATTGTTGTTGCTAATGAAACAATAGGTTGTCCATCGTCGTCGTCGTCGTCGTCGTTGTCGTTGGCGTTGGCGTTGTCGTTGTTGTTGTTGTTGTTGTTGTTGTTGTTGTTAACATCTTGAAGTGTGAGTTTTAGACGGATTCTGAGAAATCTAATGGGCCGATCGTCATTTAATTCATGAAATACTGTTATATGACAACTGTCAGAATGTGCACTCTTTGAAAAGAATGGGAAAATGCAATTATCGGATACATAAAATCGGGCAGAGTTGAAACAATCAGAGAATTGTTCAAAGATCAGTACGGTACACAAACACGGAAGATGAGCCACTTATCTCGTTTGATGAGCAGGTAAGATCCCGGCAAAACCTGATAACGTAAGTAGATGTCAGAAAAGTAGTGATGGCCCTAAAGATGGTCGCGTGTGCGGTCCAGATGGCATCAACAACGAATTCCTGAAGCATGCATGTGCTATGATCGCCACATATTCACACACATCATCAACTCTACCTTTGAACAACACATTCCTATAGATATTGTGGGAGAAGGCACACTTATCGCACTACCTAAGCCCAAGTAACCAAACGAACCTCTCTCCAACCTGTAACCAATCAAGATCATAACCAGCGTGAGAAAAATTATGTCAAATGTGATGTTATCGCATATCAGAGAAAACATATCTAGCTATGCTCCACCAACTCTCTGACCGTTCTTTTTTCCAGAATATACTGGTAAACTGTTGAATATCTTGAAACTAATTTGACTGGGTGCTGTTGCTGCCTATGGCAGCAACGGCGGCTAGTTAAATTAATTTCAAAATATTCAACAGAATATTTATTAAATATTAAAGCCATAGAATTCGTACAACTTGTCTGACTATTAAGCGTTTATAACGGACTTAATTACGCCATTCATGGCATAATTGATTATGACATCAGGCTATACGTGACGTAGTTGATTATGACGCCATATGATTAATCGATAGACTAGATTCCTCTATTGACAGATTTACAGGAAACTAACTGACCTTTTAAGACTGTCTTAAAAAGAGGGCTTGCAATAAAAAAAAATACATATGGAAAGCTGATAACGTGGGCGAGTATATGGCTAATGTTCTATCGGGTGAAGTTCAGGAACTACTTTTTAATATGAATAGCATATTAGATAATGAACTTATGTTAGACGAGGACACTATAGAACAAGCAGTCAATATATTCACAATGGCAATAAAGAAAGCAGCGGGTAGACTATTACAGAGTAAATAAAATTCAGCATTTTTCACCTGATTGTGAAATTAAGCGTAGACAATTTTTTAAAGCTTTAAACTGGTATAGAAGGGAAACCGAATTAGTGCGCATAAACATGGTCGCTGCGAGAACGGAGTTAAAATTCGGTTCGAAGTTACAAGTTAAAAAAAAAAACCATAGAGGCTACTAACATGTTACTGACTGCTCAGAATACTGATCCAGCATTGCACTGGAAGATGTTAAAAGGTACCGATGGTAAGAAAATCTTAGTGAATTTGTAGGTTTTTAAAGAGGTTAATAACCTAGATAGAGATTTTTATCAAACAAACCCAGATATTAAAAATTGTGTTTATGATTATCTGAATGAAACTGACAATGTGTATATTATTTTTGATGAACTAAATGCTGAAATATCTAGTGAAGAAATTTACAAAGCAATAAGACAACTAAAAAGTAATAAACGTCCAGGGTCAAATCTATTAATAAATAAATTTGACCGTAATGCAATAGATAAGTTAACACCCCCCACCCACCCCCACCATATAGTTGCACTTTTCAATGGAATTTTTAGAAGCGGAAATTTCCCGAAAATCTGGCCAGATGGAATTTTAATACTACTTCATGGGAAGGGTGTGGGTAGACGATGTACATAACATACAGAGGCATTGCACTATTGAGTACTCTAGGAAAATTATTCACGAAAGTTTTAAACAATATGTTAAACTATTGGGCAGATAGGAATGAAGTTTATGCGAAAGCACAAGCTGGGTTTAGAGCTGGGTTTAGTACGGTTGATCATATTTTTGTCTTAAGTGGATTGTTCTCGCATGAATAAACAAGAAGAAGAAACTATATAGCGTTTTTGTGGATTTTACTAAAGCCTTTGATTATGTAGTCCGTGATTGTTTGTGGTATAAATTGTTAAAATTGGGAGTTAGGGGTAACATAATTAATATTATATTGTCAATGTATGAAACTGTAAAGACATGCGTGCGAATAAATTCCGAAATATCTGAAGACAGTTTTGAACGCAGCACTGGGGTACGTCAAGGAGAGAGCTTATCATCTTTTCTTTTCGCTATGTATGTAAATGATCTAGAGGAGGAACTTATTATGGGAGGGACAGATGGGGTAGATATAAACTTGCTTAAATTGTTTCTCATTTTATATGCGGATGATATAGTCATAATGTCAGAAAGATGTATAGAAAAATGGTTAAATATTTTATCTGATTACTGTAAGAAATGGCGACTTAGGTAAACACCGAGAAATATAAGGCAGTGGTTTTTAGATGAATAGGTCGTGTAGGTCAAGTGGAAAAAGTGTACTATTGATCATACGAAGTTGAAGCGGTAAGCGAATTTATATATTTGGGTATATCTTTTAGTTCAACGGGTTCTTTTTACTTAGCACAAAGGTGTCTAACTAAACAAGCACAGAAAGCAATATTTGCACTGAAAAGATACTCTAATAAATTCATAAATTTAACGCCCAGTCACCACTGTACTTTATTCAACAAATTAATGTGACCAATTCTATGTTACGCTAGCGAAGCATGGACGTGGCATACAGGTCATGATATTGAGAAATGTCATTTAAAGTCCTGTAAGCAGCTACTCAATGTCAAACAAAATACATCTACCAGTTTTGTCTACGGTGAATTAGGAAGAGTACCGTTGATTCTGACTAGAGAAATTAGGATGCTAAAATACTGGTTTAAAACATTGGATTTTCAGCAAAATAAGCTTGCAAGAAATGTATATGATGTTTTATATAGGGATTGGGAAGCAAATAATCATTGTAATAACTGTGTGAGCAAACAACAAGATATGCTAGTCAGGAGGGGTTTTAATGACGTCTGGTTATCACGAGGTAGAAATGTAATACAATATAAACAAAGGGCGTACGGTATTTATTTACAAGAGCGGAGGGGGAACCTGGGATTAAAAGCAAAACCCAGTTATACCATTACTTTGGTGATATATTAATTTATAAATATTATTTAGATAGCGTAAAACATATCAGACATCGATATGCTCTTACAAGGCTCAGAACTGCATCGCACAAGCTCCATATTGAGACAGGTAGATGGGAACAAATACCGTTAGCCGAGAGAACATGGCCTTTCTGTACAGATGACACAGAAGATGAATATCATTTTATACTAATATGGCCAATGTTTCATATCATGCCTTTAAACAACGAGGGGAAATTTTATCATGCGAATTTTCTCCAGTCTTGTGCTTGGGGTGCGTGTGGGTGCGTGTACATGCGCGTGTTCGTGTGTGTATACGTGTGCGTATATGGAGGTGTGGTGGAGTGGGGGTGAGATATGAATGAGCGGTGAGGTGCGGGTAAACACATCACAGTGTTTGATACTAGTTTGAATATAGGTGATAGACTGCTTTGAAAATGCGTAATTTTTCCAATGGATTCTGGCTCCCGGGTTTAGAGGTGTGTCGTTGATAAAGAACATACTGAATTAAATGTGATTGACATCGAGATGGGAGTAGACTTAGGGGTTGTCGAATCACCAATCTTCTCAAATTGCCATCTATTTATGAGGAGACTGATGATTACTGGAACTAATATGGAATGTATGAGCCGAGCCGCGCTCCTCGTTTCCCTTTCGCTTCGTTTCTAGGAAATGAGGAGAAATGGTCTTGTACAATGGCTATTGCACTGGTCTTCAGAAGTGTCCTTTTCCGGGCCGGAGGAATGACTGTGTTTTGAGGTCCCCACTGAAATGACCGAACCGATAACCTAGCCGGATATTCCAGTGGTGAATATTAGGGGATAGCATTCTCTTGGCCCGCAGATGGACATTTTCTGTGGGAAAATTGAATTTGGTCTAGCCTCATCCCATCTCTTAGTGGCTAATGTATATCAGTATCTTCAATTTCATGCATGTTCGAAATATCCAAACAAACACACATTAGTAAGTTTTTAACCGGATTTCAAAGTGATTATGTTTATTATTTCCACATTGTCATTATACGTTCTGATATCCAATCCTAAATGCATTAATTACACCTTTATGTAAATGAACCTGTAAACTTTGCGTAATTTATATATTGACATTGATGTTTATATCATATATTATTTACAATGATTATATATTTACGTATACATGTATAAATGTGTGTGTGTGTGCGTGCGTGCGTGCGTGCGTGCGTGCGTGCGTGCGTGCGTGCGTGCGTGCGTGCCTGCGTGGATGCGTGCGTGCGTGCGTGCGTGCGTGTGCGTGCGTGTGCGTGCCTGCACGCGCGTGCCCGTGTGTGTGTGTGTGTGTGTGTGTGTGTGTGTGTGTGTGTGTGTGTGTGTGTGTGTGTGTGTGTGTGTGTGTGTGTGCGTGCATGCACGTGTGTGTGAGTCTGTACATACATATGTTTTCCTAGTTATCTGCCAATAATAATTGTACCACTGTACACTCAAGGACCGATGGTCTATTGTGGAAATAAACTACTACATTGCGTACCAACATAGTCTGGGCACACGCGAGCATAGTCCTAACAAAGCATTGAGATTTGCACAAAATGGAAATTGGCATACCACGTGCACTTGATAACAGACTTTTCAATGGAGGAATCCAGTTTTAGCTATGCCCAGCCAATTCATAGTTAAGCTCTACCTACATTTCGGCGTGTTGGGATCGACCGATCCCTGCACTCCCTGAATCTCAATTTTCTGAAAACTATACAGATATGCTATGGAATTTTTAAAAAACTATTTTGACGGGTTGCTGTTATTGCCCATGGCAGCAACAGCGCCCAGTTAAATTAGTTTCGACATATTCAAAAGCATGTTTATTAAATAGTAAAGACTCACAATTCGTACAACAACGCATAGTCCGTCATCAATTATGCGTTCGTGATGAACACATGACAGCAACATCGACCAGTAAAATTAGTTTCTAAATAGTCAACAGAATGTTTATTAAATGGTAAAGATATACAATTCGTACAACTTGACGGACTATTAAGTGTTTGTGACGGACTATATCGCGTCATTCATGACGTTATTGATTATGACGTCTGCCTACACATGACGCAGCTGCTATATGACGTCATATGAATGATGAGAAACTGGATTCCTCTATTAATTATACCGCCAGATACTTGCGTGGCAGTCGGACCCAGCTATGCTCCGCCATCATGCTTGGGATAATACTGAAACAACATAACAATTCATCTATAATAATCTTGGATAGAATTCTAAGCTATTTTGTAATAGTAGGGCATTCTGCTGTCAAATTCTGATCACGTTGTTATTAAAGTATTTTGTAATAGTGACTGGATCAGACATATGCACGGTGATCATACAAGTTTGAATCAGTTAGGAATAGTGGTCTATGAAGACATGTTTAGAGCGTGATCAGCCCAAAATGGAAGATTTAATTATAAGACGATAATTAAACAAGGGAGATTACTCTGGTGACAAGCCTCGGATTTCGGTCGAAAAATATCCCAGTTACGGTCTCATTCAGAGGGGTGTATTTTCGAAATTTGAACTGAATCAATGCAGGCTAGCTGAAGTTATCGAAGTCGGTTTGTCGGCCAGTCGGTCTGTTTCTCCGTTAATACTTTGGATTTTTCAGACGATCATGTGTGACAGGCCTATGGCATGGTGTACATATTATTTTTAACACGATCGACTTCCTTTTTAATAAATTAGGATTAGTTTAATAGCATAATTTTGCGAATGTTTTTGCTGTTGTTAGCTCATACGCTTGCACATCACAAAATTTAGCATATCTTGACGTATTGGCGCGGCCGCTATCGCGTATATCCAGGGGTTTATCACGGAGCCTACAACGCGTACATATAACTCGTAGAAGTACAGCATTAGATGATATGGCTGAAGTGGTATCTTGAGAATATCATGAATAAACATATGAACAGCTGTCCAAATGAAAGTACAAAAGAATACTACTAAAACTATGACCAGGGCTCGGGCATCCGTGCGCCTTCGAGCACTGGCTTCCATTCCTTGCAAATCCTCCTTGATTTCCTTTGACTTAGACACAATGATCTGCTTCGCGATATGGAAACCAATACAAATACAGAGAGGCAGGATGTTGAGAAAGAAAGCCAGAATTGTATTTCTCACCAGAGTTACACCTGGTGGATATGAGCACATCCTGATCATCTCCCCGCCAAATGGTACGGTTATCGGGTGGTAGAGCACACCTATCGGAATACTGACTAACGCACAGACGAGCCAAAGCACACCGCACACTTTCGTGACCAGGGATGGTGTAAGCATGGCACGTGACCACAATGGTCTACTCAGTTGTAGAAAACGCAAGATCGCAAAGAAACACAAATGATACGCAGTAGCAAAAACCAAACAATTTCCTGTATACCAAATAACGTGGCAAAGAAAGCCCAATTTAGGAATGGTAATTTTGGGCAGAATTGTATTCATTGCTGCAAACGTAAATAAACACGCGAAGAAATCTGTAATACACAAACTGATAATGATGATATTTACAAGCGACGAGTATCGGCGGTATCGCAAAAGACTGGCGCACACAATGAAATTCGTCATGGCGCCGAATATGCATACAGCTGATAGAATGCCTGTGATGATCGGATGTTGTACTGACGCGTAATACAACAGGAAATTGTGCAGAGGGCGAAGCTTAGCGATGGTTTCGTGGTCCATAGTCACATTTTCGGAAGTATCGCCTAGCGGATTTCTCGAAGACGCATTCATGTTAATAGTATATACTATATATAATAGTATATATACTGTGGAGCTTTAAATATCTAGATATGGCCGATACTTCACGCAATTTAATAACCATTATATATATATATGCCAGCATCCTTTTCATTTCCGTTGTGATTTTGCCAGTGTTTGGGGTTTGTGTTGGGTGCTGCGTTAGGGTGTTGCTGCATCATTACCTTTATGATTAACGATAATTGATTAAAAGGTTTGGACCCCCCCCCCCGCCACCAGCCCATTGAGCTATGTCGCAGTTTGTTAGACAAAGATCTAAGGTGTGTCACCATCACTCACTACAATAAATGTGCTTAATGCAATCTTTGCCGCCATGGATAGCATAGTTAGACCTTTAGTCTATCGTTTAAAAAATCTTCAGGATTATAATTGTGACAATCTTATAATAAATATTACGAACTTGTATTCAACGTAAAATAGTACCATTCTAATAAGATTGTTACTTTTACCAAGCCACTTTTCTTTGTAGGTATTGTAAAGATGCTTGTCAGATCGATACAGGTGTGGTCAAAGGTAGACTGAACTCCTAGCAGAAACAAAACAATAATGCATACTACACATTGTCTAGGATCATGTCGCCTCGCATTGATCTACGGCAATACCTGTCAGCAAACGGACACCTACATTTGGTGACAAACGGTGGCGATTCCTTAAAGGAGAACACACGCAGAGAATGGTCATACCACGCCAAATTATCCTTTGTATGCATACAATAAAAAAAATATATCCTATTATTTGCATATTTTCTAATTCATTAATAGCAAAGAGTGATTTTCCTAAATGTCTTCACAGAATCGCATGGTGACGCGATCGCGTGAATGAGTGTTGTGATATGACGTCATCGCATGAATAGTACTTTGTTGTTGATGATTGATAGCTCATAACAGCTCATTCATAGTAATGAGATACAAGAGAAACACTAGTGTTTGTGAAACTAGAACCGGAGCAGATGTCTTGCCACTTAACTGTATACGACGATAATTTCTTCCAATTTGAAAACACACGTGGTGTAATCCGAATCCACGTGCTTGACATTTTATGTGATGTCGTTATAGGGTCTACCGTTAATCGACTTTACTGGCTCGTCCCGTGAGGGCAAGAGGATATTGTATTGGGAAGTGTATTGTCTTTCTGTCTGCCACCTGTTGGTCGGTCGGTTGGTCGCTCTGGCTGGCTGGTTGGCTGGCTGGCTGGTTGGCTGGCTGACTGGCTGGTTGGCTGGTTGGCTGGTTGGCTGGTTGGCTGGTTGGCTGGTTGGCTGGTTGGCTGGTTGGCTGGTTGGCTGGTTGGCTGGCTGGCTGGTTGGCTGGCTGACTGGCTGGCTGGCTGGCTGGTTGGCTGGTTGGCTGGTTGGCTGGTTGGCTGGCTGGCTGGCTGGCTGACTGGCTGGTTAGTTGGCTGGCTGGCTGGCCGAGCTGTCTGGCGGGCCGGGCTGGCTGGCGGGCCGGGCTGGCTGACTGGCTGACTGGCTGACTGGCAGGCTGGATGGCTGCCTGCCTGCCTGCCTGCCTGCCTGCCTGCCTGCCTGCCTGCCTGCCTAATGCCTGCATTCTTGCGTGCGTGTGCGTGGGGTGCGTGCGTGCGTGCGTGCGTACGTAAGTTCGTGCATGACGGCACCTGTATTTAAAAAACTACTGCCCGATTTGGCTCGATTTTTAACACGATGAAGGAAGAGGCAGTGCAAGAGGATTTCCAGACTTTGGTCGTGGTCCAACTAAAAGAACCCGGATCTGGATCGGATCAACTTCTGGATGTATGAATATATAAGAAACTGCTGGTCCGATTCGGCTCATATTTTAACATTACCCTCGTCCCGTAAGGGGAAGAGGGTATTGTCATCGGGTCCATCTCCCTGCCTGCCTGCCTGCCTGCCTGCCTGCGGCCTGCCTGCCTGCCTGCCTGCCTGCCTGCCTGCCTGTATGTCTGTCTGTCTGTGTGTATGTCTGTGTGTCTGTCTGTCTGTCATGCTGTCTGTCTGTCTGTCTGCCTGCTTATGTCATGGGGGCCGGCTGGCATCCGGCCATCATCCGCCCATTCATCTGTTATCCGTTGTTCATCACCCGTCCGTCAAATCGCATGTCATCCTTAAATTCGCCTGGAAGGATGCTATAGTGGTCAGCTCCAGAAACTATTCAGAATTTCGATTGGTCGATGTTTTGGGTGAAAATCTTTGATTTTATGAAAGATTTACCAGAAATTGTCAAAACGCATTTCTTTCTTAACCTCTTAATGGATTTCAAAAAATTTGGATGGAAGCTTTCTATCGTGCTAGGCATTAAACAACATCTTCTCGAGAATCACTGCTGGATTTCAACGAAAGTTGGTTGGATGATTTGCTTCAGAATTTCCATTCAGAATTTTTGATTGGTCCATTTTTCCAGTGGCCATTTTGTTCCCGAAAATGACATTTCATTACATGACTGAACGGATCAGGCTAAAACGCATTAGATTTAATTTCGGCGATAACAAATGACGATTAAAGTTTGTTCAAGAGAACTTGATATTTGTTAAACCATGGCTGTCATGGATCAAGCAGAATTTGGGGTTTGGTTGCCACATTGGATTTTTTATATTGGCTGGATGGAACCTAAGGTCCTATTTGAATGTGTGGTCGGCGTCCATCATTAATTTCCTACTAAATATCGTTAGTACTGAATTCTCAACTGTGTATTTTATGTTTTACTGAATTTAATGTATTATATCTGTTCAAATGCTAATGGCCCAGGTGAGCGCTAAAGTCCTTGGCCATCAAACAGTGATTCACCATGCGGAATATGTGCGTGTTGATGTAAAGATGAATAGCCTGACATAACACTGCGAGGCTGCAATGCCTGGTAGCGCACAAAATGTCAAGACATTATCAACACTGATTACAGAGTGCTGCAGAAAATAAACTTCTGACATTGTACTCGAGCGAGGGATGATTGGAGGGTGAGCAGATGAAAGAAAGAGTCGATCAGCTGTTAGCAATAATGAACCAGTAAGAATGATCAACTTAAACGGAGAGACTAGCAATTAGAAAAGACAGTCTCAAGTAAAGTTAAAGAAAGCTTTGATGAATTGCTAAATCGACTGAGTAGAAATAGAATCATCATCATCATCACCATCACCATCACCATTACCACCACCACCACCACCACCAGCACCACCACCACCACCACCACCACCACCACCACCACCACCACCACCATCCATCCATCATCATCATTATTATCATCATCATCATCATCATCATCATCATCAATTTCATCAAGAGCGATGAGGGCGAAGAAGGGAATAATAAAGATGCATGATCATAAAATTAAAATAGATGAAGTAGTGCAGTAAATGGCTGATCTGGATCCAAGTGAGGTACAATCGTTCTATTCTCTGGAAAAAACAGAGAGATCAAGGACAATCAAGATCATATTTGAATCAGATGGAAGTAGAGATACTCTAGTACATGATGCTATCAACCACAACATAGCTAAATAGGTAATGGGAAAGCAAAACTACGTAAACCCAGATCAGACATTGCAGGAGCAAGAATCACACAATAAAGTAGGAAACAGCTGACAGAGCATGCATGCACGCACGAACGCATGCACCCACGCACGAACGCATGACGCACACACAGACACACGGTGATGAGTTCACACGTATCGTCATCAAATTGGATGCTTCTCATTGCACATTTTCTAAACATTTTAGCGGTTCATCCACTATTTAGGGCCTACACATTTGCAATACACAAATCATTCTGGTCCAACTTACTTTGTTTAGATCAACCTTTTGAAAGTTGATGTCGCAGAATTCCAATTTAAGGAAAAGCGTACATTCAACATATTGATTATTTTGTTTGAAGTTAATTTGGCAATAACCTGTTGCCGCCATGCGCTCACAGATTTGTTTCAAAATTGCTTCAAAATATTCAATAGATCTTGTATTGTAAGTGATATTTTGTATTTGGCCTTTCCGTTTTTAAGGGTTACTAGTCGGATAATATAACCAATCACAATGCAAGTATGTATATCATGTTCCTAAATGGCCTCCCAGAACCTTGGAGATAACTCTCTGGGAATTCAGGTTTCAAAGTCTCAAATAGATTCCATCGCGCATAAAACGTTTGCAGTTCTTAACTATAAATGGACGAGCATAGCTAGAAATGGGTTTATATGTTGTTCGTAGACTTATTGGTTATATTGGTTTAGCAGATCCTGGTTATATACAGAAACCAGTCTTGTTCACTTGAAGCTATCGTAAGCCAATAAGTACTATTACTACCGCTAAAATGTATAAATTATAAGCCGACCTCATATGACATTGCAACAATAGACCGGGTGAAATTTAAAGAAAACTATAATTGATCGTGATAATGGAACAGAGATGTCCTATACGGATAGCGTTGCTAATGTGTGCATACTGATGATGTTGACAAGGCATTTGCGAGATCATACAGTAGTCATACAGTATGCATGCAATCTAGGGCAAGATCTAGCCATCCACGGGATACATGTAGCTGAATGTGAGAGTGTAGCATAATAAGTCAACTGATGAGTAAATCTGACAAGGAAATCAGTATAACATCGATGTATGTTAGAATGTGTGGAGGGTGAGCAGATGGGCATTAGCATGATGACAAGAATTTCTCAGCTATGGCCACAATGGTGGATGTGTTGCGTCATCACGAGAACGTGAATCCTAATTATGTTGTTCACACACCCACCATACCAAACAGTATCCGAACAGGTGTCGTAAGCTGATGTTGTCCAGAGCGCTGCTTTAAGATAAGTTTACATTATATGTCACACAAGAGAGAAATGAATGAAACAAGTTAAGAATCAAGCAGAATATATGGTACCGTTTATGTTTCGACTTTGTCATATATACATCCACACGAATAGCAACTACAACTGCTGCAAAGGCTGAACCAACCGTTTATAGTTGCTGTTCGTGCAGATCTAGTTCTGATTCAGTGTATGAGGATATCATGCTGTGGGGTCGATAGAGTCGTACAACCTGGGATGAGATAGAGGGACTTTGCTGTCCCATTCCTGGAAGTGATTCACTGTTCTTCAAAACGCTCATCTTTAGATCTCATTGAAATTGATATAACAATTCGTTAGATATAGTTCAGTCAAAATAACATAAATTAGACAAAAACACCACTAATTGCAACAAAGATGAAACTACTTAGAATCTCTTCAGTAAAGGTCGTCGACGTGATATGGAAAAAAATTCAATAAAATCTTTTGAGTGGATCATGTTGAATTGAAGATGACTGCCAATATGGTTGCCGATCGAGTATAATATGGCATATATCTCGAGAACGATTAATTTCAAACGACATAAATGTATTACGATTGGATAGAAATATGCCCCTAATCTACCGAAAAATGATGTATTCATCCCTACGTGACCACTCTATGACGTCACGACACAACACCTGACACTGACGTTCGAGGTTTGCAAACCATTTCTACATGCACTGGAAGTACTTAGTTCTCATTATCAGTCAAGTCAACAACAGAAGACAAAGAGCAGCAGTTAAAGGTGCCTGCCTCATATGGTCACCAGTGATTGGTGGGCTACTTTTCAGTACTGTTCATCTATTTTATTAACGGCATGCTGTAATCTACCAACACATTAGTCAAGAAGTTCGCCGACAATAGTAAGTTACTTTCACGAATTGCTACAAAAGAAGACCACGATCAGTTCCAATCAGACCTCAACAGCTTAAAAGAATCGACCGATACCTGCCGAATACAATTTAATGCATGCAAATGCAAAGTAATGCACTTGGGTAGATCAAATATGAATTCGATATATAATGCCATAGAGAACAGTCAGGAGATCACTCTAGAAGACACGAGCTGTGAAAACGTCCTGGGCGTTTGCATTTACGATAGTCTAAAATTCAACATGTGGAGACAGGAGTCAACAAAGCCAACGAGATCATTAGTATGATACGAAGATCATTTGGCTGCCTGGAGGTTAACACGGTGGTGCTGCTGTACAGAAGCCTAATGAGACCCATCGAGATTACAGTAATGCTGTATGGTCCACTTTGTACAAGAAAGATATCTGCCTTATCGAAAATGTCCATTGTCGAACAACAATCAATAGCATGATTGAAAGACAGCCCATATGAAGACCACATGAAGGCACTAAAACTGCCCAGTTTGATATATCGGCGCTTACATGGCGACCTAAGTGAGATATACAGGTACGTTCATGGCATCTATGAGAATATGTTGCCATCCGAGGACGCACATCGAACGAGAGGCCACAACTACAAACTACTAAAGCAACATTTTAAAGGCAACACACAGAAGAGATTCTTCAATATACATGTGCCAAATTGCTGGAATTGTCTACCTGAGTAGATTGTCACGACTCCTACGCTTAACACCTTCAATGAAAGTTCTACAAAGACCAGACATTCAAAACTGACTTTCCCATCCAGCTCGTCCGCACCCCACCCGCATGTACAAAATGTACACGACGAACCGACTGAAAACATGGAAGAGGACAATGAAGATCTGCTACATGCTGTCTAGCCTATTCAGTTGAAAAAGAATATGTAACTGTGTACCTATTGGCTAAGACCAAGTCATCATTTGACATGTTTTGACAAATGCCTCTGCATCCAGAACAAGCCGACGAACAATCAGGTCCATGATGATGGCACCCGCAGCACAAAGTTTGGATTGTGGAGTATAATCCAAGTCCGAGTGTACTGGTGTCTTAGTGTCCTTCAGAAACTTCCCAGCCCCATTCAATGCCATCCAAGGTATTGAGCTTCCAATGGTAGATCTGATGAAACACTCTGAGGCTGTGGTAGTTCATCGCCGCAGATGTTGGTGGCAAGATATTTGAGTAGATGGTATTTTTTGCTGATGGTAACAAGCTACTGGAATCTCTGATGCATCATGCGTTCCTTTACGCAAAATGACCATGACCTTCTCACCAGCTGCTATGGCCTCGTCATTCGATGATTGCGCTCACCCGAATAGTTTGACCTGGACACGGAATAACTTGCTGTCACTGATGAGCTTCAGTCCGATAGCTTTGACTATTCCAAATATCATGGATGCTGTATCGCATCCGAGGAAAGCATGTCAAAGGGATATTCTTGTAGACGTTCTGCTCTTGCATATGCCTGATTGAATTGACACTGATACCTTTGAGAGCTGCTCCTTTCTTTGATTCAAGGTGGAAATAGATATCATACGAGTTACTTCCAGCAAGATCTATGTAAAAAATGACTCGGCTGATAATAAGAAGTAAACATTGTAAGTGAATGTAGAAATGGTTTGCAAACATAGAAGTTCAGTGTTAACTGTTGGCTGTGACGTCATAGAATGGCCATGAGGTGCAGAAGACATACTTTTTCGGTAGATTGATGGGATGTTTCTATCTACAGGTAATACATTTATGTCGTCTAAAACTAACCGTTCTCGAGATGTATGCCATATTATAGCCGATTAGCGGCCATCTTGGTAGCCATCTTGAATTCAACATATCATTTCTGAGACCTAAATACACAAAATACAAGTGGTTTCATTACTGTTGCAATTAGATTGACTGAACTAATATAGATTCACAGAACCCAGATAAGGAGTTGGCATTGTTTTAACTCATGGCGGATGCAACCACAAATGCTCATTGCTTAGAAGATTGTATTCTGCGGCCACAATGTGTACACATGCTAAGTTATTCAGAGCTCAGATAACTATTTTCAAATGAACAACTCAGTTATGGTCGATAGCGACCAATCATATGACAATAATAATGCATGTTTCACAGTATTAAAGGGAAACACCAGACCCTCTATACTACTTTGTATTAAATGAATCTACAGACCGTAACGTTTTTCAAAAATATAATTGTAAGCTCTGTGCTCGCATTAGAAATATGTATTTTCGCTATTTAAATATGTGATACATTACAATGTCTATTCCCGGTTGAAGCGCGTGACGTCATAGGTTGAACGTTTTTCTCGCTGTCATCCAAAATTATCGCAATTTTATATTGCGAATTGCGTTTTATAAGGGGGTTCTCTTCAACGGTGTTAGGAATATAGAAAACTATATTTGCGGAAATGTTGAAGAATACATAATAACAGTCCTTTGTCTAATTTCTCTGATGATGCCGATTTTGACATCAAGTTTTGATCTTGAGATAAATGAATGACTCGATAGTATAGGCATATCAATATAATTGCCACTTTTGAATCAACACTCAGATAATGTTATTAAAGTTTCATCTATTAATGTGAGAGTTTAAATAGTTCTTACATACATCCAGTCCATCTTTAGGTACTTATGTTTTCATACTAGCCTGAACAATTCCTGAGATATTGTGATATTCATGCAGTTGGCAGGTATCTTCATAGAAAATGGTCATCTTAAGGCTCGGCAACTAATGTATGAAAATAACAAATATATTCCACACATTTGCGATAGTGTGATAAACGTGTTAATCTCGTCCATCTGTACATATATAAATGATGGCGATAGCATTATCACCGATAGAGATATCGCCATGCATATGCATGTACTCCTGTCTTCAGAGTGCCGTTATCATGGTTCTTATTGGATGGGATTCAACCTATGACGTCATAGCTTCAATTAACTCGTAGAGAGTTATAGTAACATAGCGTTATTTAACACCAATGTAATCGGATTTATGTATAAATGTCGCAAGAAAGTTTTACACAGTGTCTTAAATATGGGCTCTACGATAGAACTGCGTGTTTTATGCAAACGATGGTGACACATCTTGTGTTCCGCTTTAAAGTCCATTCAAACACGGGTACGAAGTGAACAGCGGTTAGTTCGAAATGGGCGGGACATATATAGAAATGAGCGAGACATAGAGAGAAATGGGCGAGAAATAACTAGAATTGGGGGGGGGGGGGAAGCTAGAAATGGGCGTGAAATAGCTAGAATTGGGCGGGAAATGGATCACTCTATAGATTCCTTGATGTTGGTGTTATCACACAAATGAGCAATGTATTTTGTGAACGTGCTCCTGGCCATTGAGCGTCAGATTGTACAGATGTTTCAGAAGGCTTTCTGAATATTATCTCATTTACGCAATTTACCATGCATTTTGCATTATTCCATCCTCACGTGTGTGCAACACGTGTTCTTTTTGACTAAGGTGATACTGTTAGCTATTACTGTCGTGACTTCAGAATCGAAAACACACATATTGATGTACTTAACTACGCTGTCTCAGCTTACTGTCTCACATCGGATAACATCCGATAATAGCTCCAGTGGAACTGACAATCCACCTTTCTAGAGTATCCATCGATGATTTGGTGTCGTAATCAGCTAAGCGGCATGTGGGATGACGTCATAATAATTACATCTTAAATGATTCTATTAGGCGCGTCTTTAACTCTTAATAATCCGACACGTTGTAAGAATTGTATGTCTCTACTATTTACTAAACATGCTGTTGAATACTTTGAAACCAATTTGACTGGGCGATGTTGCTGCCAACAGCTTACCTGTATAGTTTTTTCGAAATTGATAGTCAGAGAATTCAGAGATCGATCGATCCCAACACGAACGAGGTGTGGGTTGAGCTTAGCTAGAGATGGGCGGGGCATAGCTAAAAATCGAAAGGTGGCTTATTCAGTGGATCCGTTTATTCGGGGGGATGGGATGACACGATTATTGAAACATACGACAGCGATACTGATGAGTGAGAATATCATAAATATGATTTTACACGCGTGCATGTATGCGTGAGTGCATGTTAAAACACGCGCATAGTAATACAGACGCGTGCGCGCGCGTACATGCACACGCTCACTCCCGCTTGCACAGATTTATGAATTGACGGACGGATTACTGAGAGACGTGCTGATGCAGGTATGCATAATTCTATACACATGCATGCAAACAGCCAATGGTACGTCTATTTCTGTTTCAGTTTAGCAATACACAGATATAGTCATACATTATTACTTTCCATTTTAGATGCCTATCCATTTTGCTCATGATCAAGCAGAATTTATCTGAGTTCAAAGTGTATGTATGGCTGGTTACAATAAATTTACGAACAACACATATTTAAAATCGTACGCGTTGACGCATGCATGTACATACACACACACACACACCACCACCACCGCCCGCCCGCCCGCCCGCCCGCCCGCCCGCCCGCCCGCCCGCCTGCACGCACGCACGCACGCACGCACGCACGCACGCACGCACGCACGCACGCACGCACGCACGCACGCACGCACGCGGTGTATCTGTGAGTGTGTTCATCAAATCGGATGCCCCATGTTGTACATTTTATATATAACGTTATAATCTATGAAGGATGAATACGAGCATGTATTTTGAACAGAGACAACATAATCAATCATCACTCATCCCGTGCCTTAAATATGGGACGAGATTTAGACACCGTCGGTGACGTCAGTTCAGTAAAAGGCAAGTGCACATGGCCGGGTATCTAGACGCATCAATCCGGTAGGCAGTTTGCACCTAAGGGTATAATGTAAAACTATTATAAGAATCGTCAATGAAATGTGTAGTTTAAACTTTATGAAAGTCGACCTAATCATGCCAGAAGATTAGGATGTTGCAGTATAAATTGTTACGATTTTAGCATAACCACGAATATCCCAAATGCATATTGGCAATAACATCTGTGCGCCATGTGATTATGATTTCTATAGCTTTGTATTAATGATTATGAGCATGTCTATCTTTTGTGTCCATTGTTAGTATAGTAGGTCTATGTGTCTATTCCTGAGATTTTTTTGTATATCAGACAAGGCCGCCTACGGTGTAGCCATAGTGCACTGACGTATGTTCATTATATTATCACATATTGCTATTTAACGATTCTTTTGCGCATTGGAGGTGGGGTGGGGGTGGTGGATGATGCAAATCTGGAATCATTAAGATATTCAGCTAGTGAAGTCCCTTTCTGAACAACAGGAAGCCAGTCTGCCGGCTATCAGAATTCAGAAATGCATGCTTAGTTAATGAACTCGTCTACAAGGGGATTCAGCTTGCGGTTCCTTTCAGCCATACTTTTTACAAAGATGCTTCTTTTTTTATTCCACGCATGTCTTGATATTTCGGACTTATAGAGCAGCGGTTTTGCTACGCTTTCCTAATCACATAGTACTCTTCGGGTGCACGAACCGTTAAATTTAGAAGGGATTAGTTACATGAATGTACGTACATACATTTCCCATGAAACTGCATTTGCACAGCGGATTGGATGATGTATTTTCACATTTCTAATCACCGAGAACTAAACTTTGAGAGCTAATATGAAATTATAATTTGTTTTTAGCTGGACAAACGTTGCAAACGGAGTCCGAGAGTCACGTGGAACCAAGGCGCGACCCTACAATTCCAACAATAGTGTCTGCCAAATGCATACTTATTTTAGAAACGTGCGTCAACAAAGCCAACAACTATCTAGATTATACTAAATTTCACATCGAATGCTGCTATACTAAAAATGCAATAGAAACTCCATAGTCAACCATCTTGGCTGAAGCTTCCCTTTGCATCATATATATGTCATGATGTGTGTAGATGATGAATTGGATTGATTTTGAAAATTAATCTGAGAAATGTGTTTGCTGTCGCATTGGAGACAGCAACACAGATGTCAAAACAAGCAGCACTGTACTCTGATGTTTGTAGTAACTTAATGGAAAATTAAGACGCAACAGTATCCTGGACACTATTTGATATTGCCAATGTATAGCATTCATCACTCATGACCTATTAGTCACTGGCAATGGACAGAATACAGTTAGTGCATATCAACAGAAATATACACAGTTTAACAATGTTAAACACGCTGTCAGAATTTCGTTATTTATGATTTGCAAATTGTAGTGAACTGCCATCATTTCCCACAGGTTTGTTAGTGCAATGTTTATCAATTCTGAGCCTTGGTTTCTTTAGCAGGATCGGACTGGGCTGTCTGTCGTTTCGTTTACTGAGCCTATCAAAATAAGGTTATCAACAGCACAAATAACAGAATTATCTTTGCCGCGTGTTCTGCAACTGACAGCATGGTAAAGGGCGCTGAGTAGCACCGGGAAGGAGGTGATGCGTATATGAACATACACCGGCTGCATCCTGAGCTCTAGTTGTGTTTGAGACGACACACTGGGCTAATGTTTGAATCAATAATGTCATGCATTCGCCTTGATACTGCTGAAATCAAATCATCCAATATGAGTTCAGAGCAACATATCTAGTGCAATTAAAAAGAAATAGCGTTGTTTAACTTTGTTGTTGCCAATACTACCAATTTAGCATGCATCCATCGGTATCATTTTCAATCTGTGTCCCGCTCTGTATTGTAATAGCGTACGAAAGACGTAGCAATAACGGTATAGTCGTATAGTAGGATACACGTTTAGTCAAGTCTGTCAACTATGTAGTTAGATTAGAGTTGCGAACATAACAAAGTTCCTTGATTATTGCAATGTTACGGCTTTCAATATTAACTACACAAATTAAAATATATTATTCATTAACTAGCCATAATATAAACTGTGTAGGGAAGACAGAGATTGCGATAGCAGACATAATCTCGCTTTGGTTGGAGATATTACTAAGAATATAAGTGTATGGGTAAGCGGTGCTTATGGATTTAAGATTCATGTTCTCCCTAGGTAATTCTTCTCCCGAAATAACTGGCCAGAAGGATGAGACCAGAACGAAAATTATGCCAGATTAAAATAATGGAGATAATCCCTTGCAGGAGCTAGGAAATAGAATAAGAGTCTTACCTCCACTGACGTGAAACCAAATTAAACGGGCTTTATAAATTAGCAGAAGCTTTCTGTGAGAAATAAGAATGTTAAAACATTTCTAGTTATGATACTGGTGAGGCATCAGTGTTACAACATTTTAACCATCTTAGAACCGGTAGAACTAACAAGCTGTCTCGATCGTTATCGTGTATTTGGGATCGGTTTGAATTGACATACAAACTGAAACAGTTTTAACAGATTTTTAAAACTACTGTAAACTGCACAGTCTTCTTCTTCTTCTTTTCGTTCGCTGATCATACCGCCAGTCCTGTAAGTGACTATCGACATGATCATAAGCGTTAAGTGCGTGGATCCATGGTTTATTAGAGTGCGCCGTGCGGCCTGGAACCTCCGCCTTCAGCACTCGAGGTTTCTGTCAGGGTTACCTCACCCTTACCTCCTTTAGTCGCCTCTTACGACACGCAGAGAATACGGAAGGTGTATTCTAAGCCCCACCTACAGGGCACAGTAATACTGTATTATTATTTGGATTACTGTAAAATGCACAATAATACCTGTATCATGATTATAAATTCTACAGCAATATTATAATATATTTGCAGTAATTTATTGCTATTAACTCCTCGAAGAATCTGTATGTAGCTTTACCCTGTATTACCAGTAAACCCTTAAATCAAAACTACCTCCTTCCTGCAGTAATAATCAGCTTGAGCAAGAACCCGTATTGTGTCAATACATATTTCGCCTGTGACAACGTTGCAGCCAGATTCCCTTATGATATAGGAATACAAGGAGACATGCAAACTAATTAAGAAAACAATAGGTAATGTCTTACACCGAATTAGGCATTCTCTTGATAAACATTTGTCCATCACAGATATCTATTATTATCATCCTTACCCCGTAAGTGGAGGAAGGTATTATGTGTTTATACACGAGTGCGTGGGTGCGTGCGTAGGGTGGGGAGTGTGTGCGTGCGTGCGTGTGTGCGTGTGCGCGTGTATGGTGGGTGGCTGGGTGGGTGTGGGCGTGTGGGTGTGGGTGTCTGGGGGGGGGGGGGGGGGAGGGGGAGGAGGACTGCTTAGAGCTGTATCTAAAAGACTACTGATCAGATTTGGCTCAAATTGTACCACGATAAAGGAACTTGCGATGCGCTTTGGTCTTGATCCGGATAACAGAACCGGGACGTGGGTCGGATCGACTTCTGGATCTGTTGATATTCGGAAAGTACTGGTCCGATTTGGCTCAAATTTAAACACGGGAAAGTGTGTGAACATACTTTAGGATTACAAACTTTTGGCGTGATACAGGAAAATAAAATACAAATCAGGAAAATCCATGCAAACTTCGAAAAGTCGGGAATGCCAATAGACGAATCAATTTCTATTTATGCCCTGGCCATTTCGTGCTAAGCACCGCCGTTCTTTGTGCGTGCTGATTTATCTACGGTGAATCCTGAATTTCGAGAGTCCCAAATTCAATACCACGTAGCTAATATCTCAGATACCGCCTTTCTCCTGGCAGCGTCGGCTGGCAATAGTACTGACAATGGTAATCGTCAGCTACAATGGTGTGCGCATGTAGTTTGACAAAATATAACTCGCCTGGTGAAACAGTCTGCTGACCCCACGGCATCACGATAGGGCTAGCACGCCTCTTTATCTGAGATGGGGAGATATGGCCGTGCACTACATCGGCACGTTCTAAATGACACGTTCTAAATGACACGCTTAGTTATGTAGACCTACATATAGGCAGAGAGCCAGACTCTATAGGTTGCAAAAATATGGTCGAACCTTACAGCCTCTGATATAACATTTTTGACATGATGTCATCATAGAGGGCCTACCCCAGTGTAATAAATCAGTTGTGGATTTCTCTTGTACTAGTAAATCATTGCGCTTTATCTGGATGGTATATACAAAAGGGAGGCCATCAATATTAATGGGTACGGGAAACAAAAATTGAAATCTGAGTGGGAAAATTCCCCAAGACCAATCCAAAACCCCACCCGCCAAACTCAACATGCCCACCCCACCCACCCCACCACCACCCCACCCAGTGTCTATACTGGTATGCCGCTAGAGATGACTATGCCGATAACGTGGACTTCATAGACGAGGAAAAGGAAAAGAAGCCCTTTGACGAACTTCTCCAAATAGCTGCAAACGAACTAAGACTTAAGAATCTCTTTATGAATGAATTCAAAACAGAGTTCACCCACATATACCTATCTACAAAGCATGGAACTAAGGAAAATGACACCCACTTCGTGGCGGCGAACCAGGGAGGAAATGTAAAATTCTGGGCTCACTGCTTTGTAGTACTGCTGACATTGCTGCACGCTGGGTCATGAGGAACATGGCTTTCCAGTCCTTCTGAGGCTATGGATTCGTGGATCAAAGATGCCCTTGATTAAAAGCCTACGTTTATACAATGCAACCTGTGTATCCGTGATGCTGTATAGCTGTAACTGCTGGGCAGCTCTAAAGGCAGCCTTAGACAAACTCTATGCTTGCAACTGCAGACACCTACGCACCATCACTGGAGACTGATGGCCAGACAGCATACTTTCTAATGCGCTATACAAGATGAGAAATACATCACCACTGTCCGTAAAAGTGGCCCAGTAAAGATAGTCAATGTTTGGCCATGTGCTAAGGGTGCCAGAAGACACACCAGCACAGAGAGCCTTGGGGTTCGCCCTAGTGCGAACCAGGAAATATAAAGAGGTCTCGGGTTCAAATATGGTCTTACATGTACTATATATTTCACCCTTGGATGATATGTTGATTTGACCTTTCCATATTTGTAAGAACCGGCCTCTTACCACTTGTTTAATAAGCTTTACAGTAGCGTTATTTTATTTATAGTTTGCATTTCCCACACACATCCCATGCACACACATCCCATGCACACACATCCCATGCACACACATCCCATGCACACACATCCCATGCACACACATCCCATGCACACACATCCCATGCACACACATCCCATGCACACACATCCCATGCACACACATCCCATGCACACACATCCCATGCACACAAATGCCTTTAAGTATATCCTTTACATTGCTAATCCATTTAAGGCGTACACTATTTTGGACGTGGTCATTGTACATGTATTTGTATAATACTGAAGATAATTTTGTTTCTTTGCTGTTCAATAATTTGTCCCAGCAGTTTGTTATCTTGCATACTATGATTATTTCTAGTTGGTATCCGGCTATTTCCCCATAAAGCAAATATTTTGTGGTGCTTCTATTGACATAGTGTAGTCGTCTATGAAAAGCTAGCTGTACTTTTTCTGTTATCGTTATGTCTTCTATTCCCCAGACTACACACCCATAAATGAGAATGGACGTTTCCATTTTTAGCTATGACCCGCCGATCTATAGCTAAGCTCCACCCACACCTCGCTCGTGTTGGGATCAATCGATCGCTGAACTCCCTGGCTATCGAATTCCAGAAAGCTATACAGGTGAGCTGTTGAATATTTTGAAACTAATTTGACTGGGTGCTGTTGCTGCCTATGGCAACTGCATGTTTATTAAATAGTAGAGACATAGAATTCTTACAACGTGTCAGACCTTTAAGAGTTAAAGACGGCCCGTATAGAATTATTTATGACGTAATGGTTATGACGTCATCATACACGCCGCTTAGCTGATTGTGACTTTAACTGGCATGCTTTGGTTAGGTCTGTATTTTCAATACGCCTGTATAATGAGTATAATGCTTTGCGGGCTTGTTCTGCAAGATGTTTCATTACTGTAATATGGCTTCCATTGTGGAAGTCTACAATTTCAATATTTTCACCATCCTATTTAAAGTTATGCTTAGCCCAACCTCGTTTGTTACTTCCAAATATTATTATTTTAGTCTTATCTTTACTTACCTTAAGATTCGGGATATTGCAGGAGTTAACATATGCAGTGAGTGTTATCTGCAGCTCTGTGCAATCATCTGCTAAAAGAACACTATCGTCTGCATACAATAGCACTAATAATTTAAGGCAGAGGCCTATACTGTCATTTAGAACCAAACCATTACAGTCAGAATTTTCCAGGTAATCCTTGAGGTCGTTTTCTTCCAGATAATCATGCTTTCTCTTACCTATGAAGCTTTTAAATAACTTAGCTAGTCAACTGACTAGTGTAATTGGACGAACATCTTTTGATTCATCAGTAGGAACTTTATCTTTATAAATAGGTTTTATTAGACCTTCACTCCACAATTCTGGAATATGATCAGTGTTTAGTACCTTATTGAAAAGAACGAGGTAGATGGGCAGCATTATAGTTTCTGTAGACTTGATATGTTCATTAATTATCCCATCAACTCCCGCAGCTGTAGTGGTTAAGTGACTTAATTCCCTTTCTAATTTCTGTTTCTGTCATTGCTGTGCCAATCATTTAATGATGGGCATTGTGGACAATACGGTTACCAGGGATGTTATCACTTTGCATTATTGACTTATAAAAATTATACATATGATCAAGATTTACCTTACCTGGGTCGGGTTTTAGATCTGAGGACGTGACAATTTTCCAATATTCTCGGGGATTGGTTTTACGCAGCTGCTCTATTTTTTATTTAAGATCCCGCTTGTGGGAAGCAATCGCTTTATTTATTTTTCTTGCGCCAATCGTCGCGTTAAGCTTAGTAGTGGTCTTATTATTTCGATAATCATGTCTGTATTTATGATATTCTTTTCATGATGAGTGACATTTATGATTGAACTATGGATGATTCATCCATTTATTAGCGGGTTGATTGTTATATATTTTTTAACTTCCAAATGTGCTGAATGCGGCATGTAGGAATATCTTAGTCAAGTCAGCAGCTATTAACATCCTAGTTATTATGCTGCTGGTCATTAACATTTGGCACATAGATTATCATAAAGAGGGTTATTTGTTACACATTCCGCAAATTCTACTGATCTGCTATGTTTCCATAAGGCATACGTTGCATAGTATCTGGCGTATCGCTAACTACATTAGCTAGGCAATTATTAATAGGTAGTGCGAGACGATGGAAGTTATATGTCAATTGTATGGCTGCATGCATGTCAGAAAGTAGAGGTGAAAAGTCAAGCACGTTAAACTCCCTAACTTTATCTAACAGTTCAAATGGTGAGATTGCGTAGTCAACCACACTCCTATTTTTTGTACATTACCTTCCCTATCCTTTGTCACTGCCAATTCTGCCGCAATGTACATATATCTATAAATTTACGGCCATATGTGTTAGCTCTGTTTTTATCTTAAGTCATACGTGTAGATAGGTATTTCGGCATGGGTGCATATTCAGTGTTACTTTCTAGTTGGCAGATATTCGCAAGTTGAGTATAATTGTGTAGTCTGGTATAATAATATTATGGCATTCCCCTTGTTTTGTCTCGGCCATTCCCACTATATCGTGTTTGCATATAAATTCCATCTCCGGGTAATTAAGTTTTCGCACACATTAATAAAAGCAATTTTGAGCTCTTGATAATTACTCGTTTTACTGATCTAGCCATCAATAGCAGCAACAACTTCAGGAGATAGAGCTGGACTAGTAGGATTAACAAGTGCAGGAGTAGTAGCAGTGCAACTAGCAGCAGTAGACGGCGACGGCGACTGTAGTAGTAGTAGTAGTAGTAGTAGTAGTAGTAGTAGTAGTAGTAGTAGTAGTAGTAGTAGTAGTAGTAGTAGTAGTAGTAGTAGTAGTAGTAGTAGTAGTAGTAGAAGTACTAGTAGTCGAAGTGAACGCACGCGTTTATTTAGCTCTGCAATTGCTGCCCGAATTTGATAGTTTCTAGCGCGATTTTGTAGATAAATTTTATATATATATTTCGTATTAGTATTTCCTTTCAAACTTTATGTTTAATTTGTAAATTCTTGTCTTGGTTGGAGCGCATTTTGTGTCTCCATTTTCTAAAGGCACTCCTCTTAACTGGCGGTTTCAGCCATTTAATAGGTCTCCTCTTACTGTGGTCAATGCAATACTTTTCTCCCTGCGCCAGTATGCTATTTCTATAGTCCGTTGGCTAGCGCATTATATTTGGCAAGATCGCTTGAGTGAGTAGATTTAATTCCGTTGTCATTTGTAAGCGCAAGCTTAGTACTTTGATTTTTATAAATCTTTATAGTCAGTTGGCTGTTCCCGGTCAACTCGAACAGACTAACACATATATGACTGTAATATATAGTATGCATTAGGAAACCACTTTAATCGGTTAGGTGTTAGTGAACCACTTAGAAAGTGGTTCAAACTAACAAATATACGACTGTACTATCTATTCGTATATTTGTTGGTAGGTGTCAGGGTTTCAAAAGGGGACACTATTTATTTAGTGTTTAGCTCTTTCCCTGACGCCTTGGTATTATATATTTGCATTACCCCTTATATATTGTAGTAGTATGGGTTTCCTATTTTATTAAAACACCATGGCAACCTCCTATAAGCGTACCCTGAGTCTTAAAATCATGACACAGGCTTGGGGTGTTTCGGCAATTGAGGTGTATCATGGGTTGAAGGATGTAGTTGGGGCAGGGCCACGGGTCCTTCAAGGTCTTATTAACGTTTCCAAATCAGTATGGAATGTCACCGTAGTTAATGAAGGTGTGAAGGAAAAGTTGCTCGACGAGGTCCTTGTCGTGAAGGGTGAGGTGTGTAATGTGGAGGAAATAGATTCTGATCGTCTATTAGTCAAGTTGAAGGTTCCATTAGAGATCCCAGATGAACGGGTTATCAATGAATTGATCAAGTATGGCAAAGCGGACAAAGTAGAACACAAGACCTATCCATTTGATCGAACCTTAGAAAATGGCATCAGAAGAATTTGGTTCGAAAAGGTAGAACAACCTCTCCCAAGTAAGGTCACAGTAGATGGTCGATTTATCTTGCCTTTATGGTACAAGGGGCAAATCAAAGAGTGTAGAATCTGCTTAAGCACAGAACATCTTGCAACAGATTTCACTAACAAAAACAAATGTCTAGTTTATGGATCATCTGATCATTTTAAGTGGCGATGCCCGCAGAACAAATATGTCAAAAAGGGTGCTGATAAAAGTGCAGAGCAAGTTATCTCTAAAGAGAATGTCATAGAACCGGTAGCTGCTGAGATTGTAGCTGAAGTCCATGTTAATGGGAAGCACGTTGCTAAAGAAAATGTCATCGAACCAGTAGTTGCTGAGATTGTAGCTGAAGTCCATGTTAATGAGAAGCATGGTGAAAAAACTAAAAATCCAATCGCTGTAGTTGCAGGCGATGAAATAGAGGTTCTAGATGAGGGGCTAAGTCTCACTCCAGTAACAAGTCAATCCAAATCTGATGTCAGAGAGGCTAATTCCACACAAGTTGAAGATGATGATCAATGCCCTCTGGAAGAGAGTTTTAATTTAGGACAAGTAAAATTCAGGTCGTAAGATACTGCAACTAACTTTGATTTTCCACTGAGTACACTCAATCTAGACGATTTAAATAATATAGAGAATGTAATTGGTGTCTCGGATCGATTGAGTGGAACACAGCGACAGAAAGATGGAGAGAGTTCTGAATCAGAAATAGAGGAACGTGATATAGAAGACGATAGTCAGTCGCTGAATCCGATATATCCATTCAAACACAGAGTTCTAAATCACCCGATGAAATGGTCATGTACAGGTCAGAGGCAGGAGAGGTGTTAGTTCCATATGTGCCGGCAAAAGGGGTTAAATATAGGCATCTGCGTCATGATTCAGATATATTAAAATATAAGTATTTGGAAAATGTTGAGCTAAGTAGTGCAGCGTTTGCGAGTAAAATAGGTAATTGGTCTAAGAGAGGGTCGAAAAAACCAAAATCTAGTTAGCTTAATAATGGCGGTTATACACATCATTTTATTACCTTTTATGCTAATTTGCACACTCAATTGTAGAGGCTTAAATAGTGACATAAAGCAACGTCACTTACTAGAGACTCTGAAAAAATGAGCAGATTGACATTGCTTTGATACAGGAAACAAAAATTCTGAAGTCAGAATCATACGATAATTTAGAAAAGATTTCTGGATCCAGAATATTCTATTCGTCATCTCAAGATAATAGTGCAGGCGTAGCAATTGTTATACTCCCTCGTTGTTCAGCCTATGTAAATATAATCTCTTCAGTATCAGGTGCAAATGGTCGCTGGGTGAGAGTCACGCTAGATATACAACAAACACGTATCATGTTGCTGTGTATATATGCACCTGCATCTCATCAACTACGTCGTAATTTTTGTAATGAGATGTCTACAACAGCACTAGATAACATCACTGAAAACTTAATAATGTGTGGTGACTTTAATTGTGTCGTAGACAAAGAAAATGACAGGAATGCAACTTATACTGATATATCACATAGACTCTTAAAAGAAATATGTGATAATGAAAATTTAGTTGACACCTATAGAATATCGAAGCATCATGGTAAGGATCGTACATGGTCTTCGGCAGATGGTAAAATTGGTTCAAGGATCGACAGAATTTATGTGAATAGTGTGTTGACTGGGTACTGGAGAGATGTTAATATTAAGCCAGTCGCATTCTCAGATCATAACATGGTTTGTGTAACCTTTGCCAATGCTGACTGGGTAACAAAAGGGGTCGGGCTTTGGAAATTAAACACAACACTGTTGGGAGGAGAGTTTTATAAGAATAATATAGAGAGTTGTTGGCAACATTGGATTAATAGGAAAGCATCATATAAGAGCACATTGCAATGGTGGGAGGATGTAAAACTGGATTTAAAGTATGTTTCCCGAAAGTATGCTATTAGAAAAGCACGGGAAATACGTAAACGCAAGAAAACACTTCATCGATCACTGATGAAAATTAATGCTAAAGTAAATAATGGTGAAGATAATTATTATGAATTACTGGTTAAAATTAAAAGTAAAATAAGAGATATAGAACAATATGATTTTGAGGGTGCAAAAATTAGAGCAAGAGCCCAGATGCACGCAGAAGGGGAAAAGCCAACCCGATATTTTTGCACATTGGAAAAAGCACGAGCAATAGATAAGGTGATGTGCTCATTAAACATGCTGGATGGTTCAACCGTCTTTACCAACAATGAAATGAGTACTATTGTATGCAATTACTATGAGTCATTGTACAAGTCAGAGGGAATTGATGAAGATGCAAAATTGGATTTGTTAGCAAATATAGACAAAAAGGTGTCAGACACAGGCAGTGAATTGTGTGATCAACCCTTAACACTAGAAGATTTAACTAAATCCCTTAAAGGTATGAAACTAGAAAAATCACCGGAGTGTGATGGCCTTCCAGTTGAATTTTATAAAACGTTTTGGCACCTTGTAGGTTCAATAATGGAAGAGTTAGCCACTGAAATCTTTTAGAAAGGCCATTTACCACCAACTATGGCTAGGGCCTACTTAAGGCTAATATATAAACGAAATGACAGACGTCTAATTCAGAATTACAGACCAATTTCTCTACTATGTGTAGACTACAAAATAATATCCAGAGCACTAATATTGAAACTACGTGGTGTTTTAGGAGAAATCATTGGAACAGAGCAGACATGTGCTGTACCTAGGAGGACAATTTTAACCAATACCATGTTAATAAGAGATCTTATACAATTGGTTGAGAAGGATAGCATCCCTTCAGCTGTGATTGCCTTGGACAACGAAAAGGCACTTGCCGTGTGGAATGGGATTTTCTTTTTAATTCTTTGCAATCGTTTGGGTTAGGCTCAAACTTTATTAAATGGGTTAAGATTTTATATACGGATATCAAGAGTAGCTATTTAGTGAACAATCAATTATCCAGAGAACTTGTCTCAGAACGTGGTGTTAGACAGGGGTGTTCCCTATCGCCATTATTATTTGTTATTGTGATGGAATCTCTTGGCATAGCATTGAGGCAAACTAATAACTTTCAAGGCATATGTATCCGTGGCATAGAAAGACCACTTAAGCTGTCACAATATGCTGATGGTACAACTGTGTTTGCTAGTTCAAACAATGATTTTGCAATTTTAACCCACGTACTAGAAAAGTTCCAAAATGCATCTGGTTTGAAAATCAATAAAGGAAAATCCAAAGGATTATTTTGGGGACCATGGAAAGAGCGGCATGATGTCAGCCACTTGAAATCAATTGGTCTAATCATACCATTAAGATTTTAGGCATCTATTTTAGCAGGAAACCGAATACAACACAAAATTGAAATGAATGAGTATCTAAGCATAAGCGTATATTAGCAAATTGGAAGCGTCATCGTCTTTCAATTTTTGGTAGAGTGTTTGTTGTCAACAACTCGGTATTATCTGGGCTATGGTATACAGCAAAATACAAGATGAGATCCAAGGAATGGTACGACATTATGAGACGAACACAAGTAACACCTCCCATAGCAATTAGGAGATGGGATGACTCAAGCTATAAACCATCCAGTTGGAAAAATGTATGGAAAATCTTACATTCTCCATACCTACCAAATATGGCTCGTGATTTATTGTGGCGATTACTACAACGACGGCTATGGGTGGGACACTTGACATACAAGTGCAATATTACGACTTCTGATAGGTGTTACTTATGTCAAACAGACGAGGAAATAATCGAGCATATATTTGCGGAATGTCCAATATCGTCACAATTTTGGGACTATATCAGCCAAATCTTGGCACAATATGGAGCGAAGCCCATTGTTCTAGAAACGCATGTAGTCTTATTTAGAGAATTTGGATCAAGCGGTGTAAATATCATAAAGTCTGAAAGGACTATTTTAATAACAATGCTAACCATAGGTGTTTGGGCCATTTGGAAACATCGGTGTGCACAGACGAAAAATCCATCTATGGGCAATCACAATAGAGCAATAAAGGCAATATTTCGTTCATTGCTGCTGAATCATATTCCTTGCGAATAATTTAGATTAAAGCAGCATGGTAAAGAAAAAGTATTCAAGGACATATGGTGCAAAACAAACATAGTTTCAATAGAGTTGGGAACTGTAAAAATAAATGAGCCTGCACTAGCTTAAATCATTTAATTACTACAGCTGATTTATCTGTGTCTTTTAATTAATCTGTGTCCTGTAATTCATTTTAGTCTGCACTTTGATATTGTTATGTTTAATAATTCATGTTAACAAATAAACAGACTGGAGTAATTTAATAACCAATCGATAAAGTAAGTTGCCATTGAATTATAAGATCATCCTGATTAATTTTAGAAACTTGCACAGGGTTTTATAGGGTTATTTACTCCCGGGTAATTTACAAAACCTTACAACAAAGTAAATCAAAAATGTAAACAAGAGCGCCATCTATTTCCATCTATTTTTCTATAATTTTCGTGCTGACTATATATGTATTATACTACCCAAATGCTACTACGCCCGCTGATCTTTAAAGAATTAGCCCACTGGCGTCAATGATTGACTTATTTGTCATTGATTGACGAGGCACTTTTCATTTGTTGGATAGTTGCACTCGCCACACGGGTCTACTACTACACCTGGGTTGAATAGCAATGCCTTTGTTAAGTTTTGTTTTGCTATCGGAGCTTTATCAGCCTATTGTTTTGTATCTATACTTTTTAAGCCATTTATATTTATAGATTGTATTAATGCTCATTATTTATCTTTTGTTTTGGTGTAATATTAATCAGGCTTACTAGTTCACCAGTTTTTTTTCTGGGGGTTTGCAAGCCTTTTTAAAGGCGTTCCTCCGTGAAGTTTGTCCGACTGCGTGAGCGTCGGTTTTTCAAAAAAAAGAAGAAAAAAAGTAGTAGTAGTAGTAGTAGTAGTAGTAGTAGTAGTAGTAGTAGTAGTAGTAGTAGTAGTAGTAGTAGTAGTAGTAGTAGTAGTAGTAGTAGTAGTAGTAGAATAGTAATAGTAGTAGTAGCAGCAGCCGTTTGCATAATTGCTGTTGACGTTGTTGTTGTCGTCGTCGTCGTCGTCGTCGTCGTCGTCGTCGTCGTCGTAGTAGTAGTAGTAGTAGTAGTAGTCGTCGGTGGTGGTGGTGGTGGTGGTGGTGGTTATCGTGGTAATGATGGTTTTGTTGGTTATGGCTATAGAAAATGTTTATAATGTATTGGCAATGCTTAGTAACTATATATATATAATTTCCAGCAATAACATCGAATGCAATGACCGAGAACATTCATTGACTATTGTCGTCGTCGTCGTCGTCGTCGTCGTCGTCGTCGTCGTCGTCGTAGTAGTAGTAGTAGTAGTCGTCGTCGTCGTCGGTGTTATTGCTGGAAATTATTCCAGGGAGGTCGCGTTGAGTATTGCTGCTGTTAGTACGCTAAACCAGACATTCCTGGGGCTCCCTGAACGTTAGGAGCAGGAAGGCGTGGATATCCACTTGTAGCGCGGTCGTTGAGTCCCGGAAAGTTCATCTGATAGTAAATACCATTTTCTAATCTGGCGTTCCTTATATGTTGTGGTGGCGATCGCTCGTAACTGTCAGCAAATATTTGATGGCCTTCGACAAAGAGTTTATCGACCACCAGTTTAGGCCTTCTTCCCTCAGCTAGTGCAGCTCGAAATGCGGGCATTAACCTCCGTCGCCTATCTCTAATTTCCCCTGGGAATTGTTCATTTGCACCAAATGTGGTGCCACGGAGGTTTGTGAAGGCAACAGTTCATACAATTTCTTTATCACGAAATCTGGTAAATCGTGCAACAATAGCTCTGGGTCCATTCTGATTAGGTCTGTCTTTAGGTCCAATTCTATGGACGTTATGGAACTCAATCTCTTTTTCAATTTTCATATTATCGTTGATAGTACTTCGCAATCTGGAGCTTTGGAGGCAAGAATTTGCCATTGCACAGGCTATTGCTAAAATTTATCTTTCCCTCCCTCTCTCACTCCTTGTCTTCATCCATCCCTCCTTCCCTCCCTCCTCTCTCTCTCTCCCTCCCTCCCTCCTTCCCTCCCTCCCCAGCTTCCTCTATCCCTCCCTGTCTTCATCCATTCCTCCTATCTCTCTCTCTCTCCCTCCCTCTCTCTCTCTCTTTCTCTCTCCCTCCCTCCCTCCCTCCTTCCTTCCCTCCCTCCCTCCCTCCCTCCAGCTTCCTCTATCCCTCCCTGTCTTCATCCATTCCTCTCTCTCTCTCTCTCTCTCTCTCCCTCCCTCCCTCCCTCCCTCCCTCCCTCCCTCCCTCCCTCCCTCCCTCTCTCTCTCTCTCTCTCTCTCTCTCTCTCTCTCTCTCTCGCTGTGAACAGTGAAGTAGAAGTATAACAAATGAAATAATACTTTCAATGCTATCGTGCAACCGGCTAAATCTTTCCTCACACAGAAATGTCATAAATTAAATTAAATTACGCTTTGCCAATTGTTCCATAAATTCATAAACGATAACCTTATACCGGCTATCATCATTTTGAAATAAGTGGCCCATAGACAAATGTATTTCATTGTAAACTGGCATAAATTCTCAGATGCACATCAATGACGTAATAGTTTGCATCCTACATGTAAAGAATGCCACTTTTAGTGCGCTTAATTATATAACACATGATGATATTGAGAAAGTAGTTGAACCGTAAATTATGGGTTGAACTGAAGCTTGAAGCCAGCAACGACTTGCAGTCAATCAGCACTAGAGCTAATATTTGCAAGTACAATCTATATAATATGTCGTATGTGATATGTTAGTAGTTGACTTTCGGTATGGGATAACTGAGAATGATTGCAAATCATACACGTATCTTACATTCTTCTTCTTCTTCTTCTTCTTCTTCTTCTTCTTCTCCCGCTCTTCCTCCTCATCCTCCTCCTCCTCCTCCTCCGCCTCCTCCTCCTCCTCCCCCTCCTTCTTTTCATTATTATTATTATTATTATTATTATTATTAATTTTTTATTTTATTTTATTTATTTTTTTATTATTATTATTATCACGGAAGCAGAAAAATGACAGGTCAGATTATTATCTGTGTCACATAGCACATCGCTAATGGACGATTTGTGATCAAAAATCATGATAGAATCGTTCTGAGAAGTCGTGACCGTTACCTCCAAGATGGTATAGCCCTTTAGAATTCAGATAAGGACAATCCCTAACCATTTAACACTCATATCAGCCAAAACCAGCTTATGCAGTGGTCTTGCGAAATGTCCTTTTGCAGACCATGAGAATACTATTTTTTTGAAAATTTACCACTGGAATGACTGGCTCGATAATAATAGTCTTCTCTTAGACTGTAAATGGACATTTTCTATGAAAAAGTGAAATTTTCTTGAACAAATTCGAGGGTTAAAGGGTTAATAATGGCTGCATGTGCGATATGATACAAATTATTATAGTGATACCGCGATAACTAATCCAGTCATTCAAGTGGTAAATTAAAAAAATAACCTTCTCCTGACCTAGCCATTGGACATTTATTGAGCAAAGATTTAGATTTTCTTGACCAATCTTGACCATAGATTTATAAGACACTCATATAAATCACAGGCTATATGTTCTGGAGGTTGATAAATCAGCAGTATGATAGTTAATATCTGTATCTGCCATTTTCAGATTCAAAGGTGTACGGTAAAAACATTACATTTAACAAAAGCACGCACGTATGCACCCGCACGCGCGCACTCACGCACACACACTTCTCTCACTAGCTCGCGTCTTTGGAAGAGGTGAACATGACTCATAATTTACTGCTAGTGAAACGTCTTATTTAAAAAGGAATGTGTACGAAAATGTTTATGCGACTACTTTAGGCGGTTGATCTGTCACTCAAGTATACGACATTATATTCAATTAGGTCTACGTCACATGTAGGATGACGTCATAATCTTAGGGACGTATTATAACTCCGTCATGAAGGTGGAGATGCCCATCGAATTTAAGAATAGTATGTTTTTGATGGATGTACTATTTAATAAGACTATGTTGAATATTTTGATACCAATTTGACTGGGAGATGGCAGCAACAACCCCACCCAAGTAAAACTATTTTCAAAATATTCAACAGCTTAGCTGTATAGTTACCTATAATGTTAGATTCTGGGATTTCAAGTTTCGAAGTATATAAATCTCAACACGTACCAAACGTGTGTGCAACTGAACTGGAAACGGATGGGACATAGCTAAAATGTATCTCCCTCAGTAAGGTGCTTCGAGGAGATATATGCTCTTTTAATGATATTCATCTGTCATAAGAAATGTCATTTATAGTTATTAATTCGTAGTTGTTTAAAGATAAATGGCATACAAACACCACATCTTAAGCATTTCAACACTAACATCACAGAAGCACAATTAAATACAGGCTAAATGTCAGTGGTCAATGTTGGCCATGTTTTGCTATTTCCTGAATCCACCAGAAACTCCTGCACAGCCATGGAATTAGTTATACTCAGCGCTAGTACATATAGAGATCGTTGAGGACGCCACTACAAACCCCGCTAAATCTGCTACCATACCGATCTAAAGGAATCAGGATTAGGTACACTCTGGAGCGAGAAGAACCCGAGGGATCCTCGTCGTCAAGCGCCAGTGGCAATATAATAATCCATCATTGAAAAGGTTAACTTACCACTAATAGTTTTATTTGACCCCTTTCCTACAACACCCGTGCCCGTACGTGCGTGCGTGCGTACGTGTGTGTCAGTGTTCAAAGTGTTAAAACATCAGCATCTGTTGAGTTAAGAAAAGTAACTGTTTTCTCGACCGGACATAGCTCTAACTGTACATTCTGACTATTGTGAAGCGGTTTAATTAAAACTCTGCCATAGATTGTCGCAACGTGACACCCGTCTGATCGTATTTCTTGTCATCAGACCCCCCACCCCACCCCCACCCCCCGCAATCCAACCACCTACGCCGGTTGTGGGATGCCTTTAATCGGAATCAACTCCCAGCTGTTTACTAGGCCTTACCTGTATTGGGCTTGTTTTACCTACGCAATCATACCAATATTACGTGAGCCCGTGTGACCATCGCCGCTTGCATATGAAAGAAGTTGTCAGATGAGAAACCGATTGTGAAAAAACAGATATTACTTTCCATACATTCGCTCATGTCTTCGATTTAGAAACACGTTCCGTCTCACCAGATCGTACGTCTTACAAACAGTGACAAAGTGCTTTCTCTCTCTCTGGGTCGCCATCATCTCAAGTCAAGTAATCTTTATTCTCTCAGACTACAACTGTAGCTTATAAGGTGTGCTATAAATTTATACGTTTGACGGTAGAGATATGTATGTACATTATTATACTTGATATAAATATAGCTACACAATAAGTTATATAACCATTATTTTATCAGCAATATATCATCATAATCATCATCATCGTCGTCGTCGTCATCGTCGTCGCCGCCGCGTCGTCGTCGTCATCATCGTAATCGTCAACCAGTAGCGACTGTTATGCATGACAAATGAATGAAAATAGTGAATGTGATGGTCATATCCAGATATGTTTACCAGTACTCTCCTAGAGAGTAACTGATCTCTAACTCCTAATCCAGAATTGGTTCAGTGTTTCTTCCAATGTTTCATCCGGTAAATCATCACTAGTTCTCAACACGGATGACAGTCGGGTATTTTATTTTATCTAAAGATTTATCTGGTATTCTTTCAACGGTTCAAAAGCTAAAGATATGAAATGATAATATAAGAACAAAACTTAATAGCACTTTTTCGCCATGGCCTGCCACTTAGCTGGGCCATTCCTAATGGGTTATGTCTAATTTGTGGTACCTAGGTCCAGGGGTTATGTATGCAAACCTGTAGGCCTTAGCATACCAGAAGAACCTATCTATTAACCTAAGTAATAGCTCACTCCGCTCTTTACGTCGCATCTTATACCAAATGAAAATGGAGATGTTATTTCCAAAGATTCAGATGCTAACCAGATTCTAGTGGCAATGCCATTACCTTTAGCCACCGGCCATTCCAGTTGGTCTGTCTTTATCGCGCCACACTAATGGTGACATTACCAGCGTGCGGAGAGAGAGAGAGAGAGAGAGAGAGAGAGAGAGAGAGAGAGAGAGAGAGAGAGAGAGATAGAGAGAGAGGGAGAGAGAGAGAGAGAGAAAGCAAAGCGAGAGAGAGAGAGAGAGGGAGAGAGAGAGAAATAGAGAGAGAGAGAGAGAGAGAGAGAGAGGGGATGGAGGGAGGGAGAGAGAGAGAACAACAACTATATGCGAACAGACGATGACGCTAACGTACTGAGCTAGTGCAAGAAATGGGCAAACACCAATAACGGAATGTCTGTATGCAAAGTTTACCAACTCCTTTGCAAAAGATAAGAGGTTTTGTGTGGATGACTTTCACTTTAAATACAACTCACGAGCTTTAATCTTTGGAGAGAGTCAACCGCAATTCTCCGCTTCCCGGTTTCAAGTACTTTTATACAATATTACATGTCTGCATAAACGGACTGGCTTATGAATATATTTAAGCGGGCAAGGTTTGTCTACCAGAGTGATCTGTAATGAATAACCACATGACATGAACAACTTCACCGTCCTTATAAGGTATGTACTCATCGGGTGATGAGTCTTAGTAATGAGCTAAGTGCTGAGAGACTGGTGTGTGCATCACTGGTTTCAGCAACGTCCGTCTCTCTGTCCCGAGCAATAATTCAAGCGGTGTTGTTAAATCAAGCACTCCATATCCGCCTAGAGGATGGTAGATATTACAGTCTGGATGTGTCTTAATCAAACCAGGAAATAAACGTTGAGTCACCGGGTCTGATCATTCAGGTCGCGACAAACCAACCTGTCTAACCGAACTCATTTGCACCTTTTAACGTGATTGTTAGGATACGTATACAACTTTACACACGTCCTCTTTGACATCGCCATTCACAAACAGTATGGTCAATGGTTTTGACCGATAGCGATGATTGTTTCGACAAAGGAGCTACTCTATTTTAGTGACTTGATATAGTGTGATGCTTCCATCGGCATCTAAAAGGATTGCTCAGAGAGAATTGTCACACGGCATTAGAGACAAACCAAAAACCTGCTATTCCAACCTTAACGATATTTTCCTGCACACGCACACCGCTGTGGGAAAGCCTGCATCAATACATTTATAATTATAATCTATCATATGCAGTTGGAACTGCAATTAAAGACAGAATGATCCACTAAAGACGAAATCTAGTTACTATTATTTTAATAAATGTCGTCAGACTAAACATTGACTATTACCATGGGAAGTACCTCTCTTAAATCTGGCCATTCGCCTGTGCGTCCACAGGCCACACCAATGTATTTTGGATGTGCACCCGAGCGACTACACTCCCAGTTACTTGTATTCTAACCATATCCACCTAAGGAAATCCACGTCGTATTACAATATCAACAGTATAGAATCATTTGAAACGATTTCACGCTACACAAGAGATTGGGCATTATGATTATGGATATGGATACTCTGAACATTAGTTGCCATGTAAAATAATATAGAGGTGGACATATGCCTAAGCATTGTACATTGACATTCTCAATGAGAAAACAGATTTGGGCATGGGGTGAGAAAGCGCACGAATTCAGAAAATTAGAATTTTTCAAAGGATTGCTAATTTGTTTCATTTTCTTGTGAGTGCTTAGAAATTCAGAAGTGTTGTGTAAATCGGATTGGCATTGTGCGGAGAATGATTCTTCTGGCGCTTAATTAGTGGCATGCACGAATCCCTTCAGGTGTGGAAATCGGTCTGAATAAGAAGGTCTAGCCATTGATTCATTTGTAATCTGTTCCCTCTCATATTCGGTTGTCAATCTTTACCCAGGCTCTGGGCGTTGCGGGTGAAAATGACATGCGCTACAATGCTCCTGGTCCATTACTACATTAGTTAGTCTTAAAAATGTTACTGAGTGACCGTGGCCTTTCAAGCAACACACCACACGCCTGCCACTTGTGGTGAGTGTACCAGATTGGAGTCAGAATCATATGATGGTATCCGTCTCCTTGGGGTGTGGGGCGCAATGCACATCAGAAGCTCTGACCAATATCTGTCGGGCCACATTGATGCTGGTAGTGCAGAGAGTTGAGTCACACACAGGCTCTATTGTACCAATTCATAATATGTGGAAACGTGCTGGGGCTTAATAACGAAACAGACAAATCATTTAGTTGATTTGCGTATGCTTAGGCACACGTATATGCCCTAGTGAAGACATCAGATGGTCAATGTCTATATACTTGTTATCTTCCATCATCATCATGGATAGTGTGTTGTCTTTTGATCCATAGCCGCTTTCATCCAGTGGTGCTTGACAGAGCATGAGGTTATGGTCGCTGATCAGGACACCATAAGCATACACGAGGTGGGGTGGAGGATGTGGAAAGTGCGTCTGGAGGTGGACAAGCCAGCGAACACGCCTCCTTGGTTGTGACACAAGACAACTGAGCCTCGGGATGCAGACAGTTGTATACCCGCAGCGTACATATAACTGGTTGGCGACTAGTTGTATTTAGTTGTTATGAGTTGCATTGAGTTGTATTGAGTTGCTAGACAGTTGTAAGGAGTTGAGTCATTAAATGAACGCTAGAAAAAGACTAGTCGCTAACTAGTTGTTCAGATTAATGCTTAGTGTATGCCTGGCATTAGGTTATTGAGAACTAAGTTACTATGTGACTGTTGGGTCACAAGATGGTGGCTCTTGCAGATCATTGGTCATGTGACACATACTAAAAACTCACAATAATGTGGCCCAAAATGCAGGTGTCCCTCATAGATATTTTTATTGTACCTCCTAACTGTCATCTTGTACCTGAAAAGAAAAGAAAAGCGGCTAACCTGTGCTATCCATTCCTCATGCTTGACGTGTTTCCTCTCATACTCAACATAGATAGTCAAAAGTGTCTGTAAAGGCCAATATGCCACCCTGGGAAGCAGATGTCGTCGGATAATATGAAGGACTTGCCAACCCGGAACCACTAAATGCTTCCCCATGTTATGCTATGGCTACCCCGAATGCACAGGCGAGGGAAAAGATGCTTAAGACACGATTTGGCTCACCTGCGCATGTGCCGAGCCACTGGAAGCACCCCTATAATAGACAGATTTTTCTCATATGGTGGGTCACGGTCACATACGCATGATGCCACTGACCGGGTAGAGACCTTTTAGGATGTATATACTATTTTAGCACGCCTTCTTCCTCGGAATAATGGCCGATGATCACAATGTCACCGGGGATGTTCGGTACCACTGGAAAGAGCTGGGATTCCGTTTTCTCAAGACAACCCCCGTGAGGATACTTTAGAAAGAAGCAACATCAGGGCTGGCATCAAACACCACATACCATGATTAAAGAACCACGAATTCGGCCACACCACTAACTGGCTGACTCTTTAGCTCAGATGCCGCTAGAGCGCGCACACTTAAGATAGCGACTCCTGATTGGCTGGGGGCAAAGCTAAGATGCTGGTTATTCGTCAGAAAGTAATGAGATGCAGAGCTGACTGGTATAAAAGCAGCCAGTTCTGCACTGAACATGACAAGACTTCCACAAGACTCAGCGTTGATAGTTCAGCAACGACTCATGTTGACGGTCTGCCTTGTTCCAGTTTCATTTGCTACTACTTGTGCGAATTCACTACAGAAGAGTTACCTTGACTGCTCACCATGATTGAACAGCTACAAAGCTGCCAGGACTGTATCTCCTTTTTGAAAGCCACTAAGAGGGATTGGCGGCCAAACTAACATCCTAGATTATTCTGCCAACTCGGAAGACTTTCCATTTCTCCTTGTGCTACTCAAGAGATCTGTGCATGGAAACTGTGCGCTTCTACCTGATACAGAAGAAGAAGGACTGACCCAGTTACCACGGCAGACGAACCACCTTACGCCGCCTTCTGCCTACGCTTGTGACCATGTGAGTACATCATTCCCAAGAACAGCCGCCTCTTACAGACGAACTTCGAACTCAACATTCAGTACCAGCCTCCTACAGAATTTCTCCGTATGCTACCTCGCGTCTTCACCATAAACAGAACTTTGTGAGGAAACATCTCTACAAATTGTGCTTTCTCCACCTGCCACTCCAGACCGCCATTGGTTTAACATTCCCTCCTTCTCTGCAGCACTTGAAGGAAATGTCCGCCTCGTTCCTTCCATGCTTGTTTTTTTTCACGAAGAGACACCTGATCTTTCTCCATTCCACTAAGTTCCATCTTCCCGGTATTGTGAACTTTAGCTGCCGAGGACTAAGTCATCGAGTAGTGCTGTGCATTGAGAACATACCTACCAAGGCTGGTTTAAATCCTGAAGCATTCGCAATATCAAAACCTAGACCAGCACCCAGTCTTCGCGGATGGGACTTTAAATTGAGGTCCCGTCATACAGTGCCCATCACTGTGTGAACGTGAGCTAGGGCTAGGTAGGGCAAGAAATTTCGGCATAATCAAAGTAAACCGGATGCTGAATGGATTCGTCCTTGGATGGAACCACGCAACATACGGATTACAAAATCAAAACAAAATTGCTAGAATTAGAATCTTTCGGACATTTCGATGGGACGACTGATCGAGTTCGTCCTCGGACGGACACAGTCACCATACGGGCTACCTAATCAGTCAAAATCAAACAAGTGCGCGCTGGTGCTTGCTCGGATGATGGCCAGAAGAGCAAATGGGTCCCAGGACCCGAAAGACCCCACACCCCAACCTTCCCACTCCCCCCAAAGGGGCCGGGAGGTCTCTGACCTAAAGCCCCCCCCCCTTGGGTACATCAGGTCATAAGACCGCACCCACCTACTCCCCCCTCCACCGACCCAGCACCTACCCCATCCCTTCCCCACCCCCGTTAGGTCCAGGTTAGGCCCTCCCCATCCCCACGCCCAAGCATGGGGAGCAACAGAAAAGCCATGGACAAGAACAGCAACATGAGACAAAATCGGGAGACAACGAGCAACACACACACAGAGAGACACAAGCTAAATGCACAAACCGACGTCACAAGAATTCACAAGAATTCAACAGAAACCATAAAGGCCAGGCGTGAGTCTAGACGCTAGCATTGGGAACCAGCATATAAACGCCTTAAATATTACAACACACACACCCACCCACCCACCCACGCACGCACGCACGCACGCACGCACGCACGCACGCACGCACGCACGCGTGCGCGCGCGCGCGCGCGCACACACACACACACACACACACACACACACACACACACACTATATTGGACCTACTCCATTCAGATTGTGGTTGATCGCAATGACCATATTTTAAGTGGCATTGAGAGTGAGTATTTCCGCCTTACACGTAGTTTTCAAGAATTATCGAACAACCAATCGTATATTATTACATAGACCCCAGCCAAACCTGTCTATAGCGGGCATTTGATTTTCTGGCCGATGAAGGTGGTTCTTCAAAAGAAATGGTCGTAAATATTAACGGCCATCTCGTGAACCTAAATTATTTCAAATGGGGACCGACTTATATTAAGAATCGATCTGTTTTACCGACGGCTTCATGATGCGCCATACAGTGGCCACTATCGACAGGTGTGATGATACTTGTTATAGAAATTACAGGAGCTAAGGCGTAGAGTAGTTAAACAGGCAGCCTTTATTGTTAGAACGCCTACTAGTGAGAGTTAAATAACATGTTAAATCTTTACGCATTCCATCAATTATAGTCTTTATATGGATGATAGTAAAATACGCCTCCGCATGCGCGTGTTGCGTAAAACAGATTTAATCGCAGAAAGCTGAAATGATCGATAGAAATGTTAACAGTTTTAACGCCTTCGATTCAACGCATTGTTCTAACGGTGTAAAGTTTTCTGTTGAATAAGTTGAAATTAATGTGACTGAAAGTGATTCAAGTCACATTATTGTCAAAATATTCTACAGGTTTTTCATCGCATCTTTCGTGCGCACTCTCCTAGTAGAATAATGGCCGGAATTGTCCTCTCATCGGATTTACTATCCTATTCATGAGTATCCATGACACTAATAATTTTAATATTTGGATTTCAGTATTGAAGGGGTTAATCGGCGACAACGGTGGTAGTTTTTAAAACCGCAAATCGATATTTAAAAACTACTGCCAGATAAATGTCACACATACCATAAAATATAAAGCTATGCTATTGACAATAATATGAAAGATATGTATAACATAAAACACGTTTCACACGATTTATTTTTTAATTATAAGTTTCACAAGAATTCATTCTAAATAATTTACAGACCTTTCAGTAACAGTGAGATTGTGAAATATACCAAGATTGCAATACGGATCACGATCGGTGTGAAACACACGTGTCATGC